>JBBPCZ010164973.1:0-17164 GCA_037974445.1 Brycinus macrolepidotus
TCAAACCAGGTTTCTGATGGAAACTACAGTAATACTGGACTTCCACAAGAACACACTGATATACTGAACATAACATCTGTAGAACGTTTATTGTATTTATTCTTTTTAGTTTTATTTAGCTTATTTAGTACAATTAATGTGAAAAAAAAAATACTCACAGCTCATATAAACAGTTTTTAAATATGCCTTAGACTTTCCCATAGTACAAAAACATCAGATTTAGAGCAGGTTTTTTACCCCAGCGGCAGACAGCAACAGTGCTTTTTTCCCCATAGACAGAAACTGCTTTGTTCCTTATATGGACGTGAGGCCGACTACAGAACTTGAGAGGTCTACACCTACAGCTACTTTTACAGACACTGTTTGACTGAATAATTTATCAAAAAGTGTTACGTGTTAAACACAAATGTCAGGCAACTCCCTATTGACGTCTGATGTAAGTATGTTTCGGGTTGATGGGTTTTCTGTTCTTTTCTGAGTTCCAAGAGACGTGTTGAAGTTCTTGTTGATGGTGGTCGATTGTGGGCCACGGACGCAGCAGACCAGGACCAGCTGGAAGAAGCTGAAACGTTCCTTTAATAGCTTTGATAGAACTGAATGGATCTGCTCTGGAATTGAAACGAGGTCAGGATTTCCTTTTTTCAAACGCCGCTCGCAGACAGACAGTGTGTTGGTGGATCTGAGCGCGTCCTAACTCACCACTACATCACACACACACACACACACACACACACACACACACACACACACACACAGAAAAGACATTCAGACTGGGAGGAAGTGTGGGTGTTTCCACCCTTTTGAAGTTGACTCCACAGAAAGCTCATCAAATACCAAAAGCAAGGTGGAGAGTGGGCGGGAGAGAGAGAGAGAGAAGAAAAAAGGCATGAGATAAAGAGAGAGAGAGAGAGAGAGAGAGAGAGAGAGAGAAGAGATAAAGAGGGAGAGAGAGAGAGAGAGAGAGAGAGAGGATATGAAGAAAGAGGGAGAGGGAAGAAAAAAGACATGAGACAGAGAGAGAGAGAGAGAGGAGATAAACAGAGATAGAGAGAAAACCAAAAGGGGGAGCGAGACGCGAGACGTGATAAAGAAGGAAAATAGGAAAAAAAGAGACAGAGAGAAAGAAAGAACAAAAGAAAAGGAAAGAGAGAGATAAAGAAAGAGAGGAAAAGGAGATAGAGAAGGAGAGAGGAGATAAAGAAAGAGAGAATAAAGTAAGTAAAGAAAGAGAGTAAAAGAGTCCCCAAAACTTTTAGGGGGTAACCTCTGACCTCTGACTTTGGTTATCTCTCTCTCTCTCTCTCTCTCTCTCTCTTTCTTTCTCTCTCTCTCTCTTCATTTCATGTCTTTTTCTTTACTCTGTATCTCATTTTTCTTCGCACTTTCTTCATCTCCCCTCTCTCTCTTCCTTTATCTCCCCTCCCTCTCTCTTTCTTTATCTGTTCTTTCTCTCTCTCTTCGTCATGTTTTTTCTTCTCTCTCTCTCTTTTCTTGATCTCCTCTCTTGCTCTCCATCATTATCTCATATCTTTCTCTTCTCTCTCTTTCTTTATGTTTTTTCCCTCTTCATGTCATGTATTTTTCTTCTCTCTCTCTCTTTATCTCCTCTCTCTCTTTCTCTGTGTCTTTATTTTTCCTCTCCTCTTTCTTCATCTCCCCCTCTCCTTCTCTATCTCCATTTTTCCTCTCTTCCTTTATCTCTCTTTTTCCTTCTCTTTTTTTTCTTTCTTTCTCTCTCCCTCTTTTTTCGACTTTTCTTCTTTATGCCCCCCTTTAGTTTTCTCTCTATCTCTCTTTCTTTAACTTTTCTTTCTCTCTCTATTTTATGTCTTTTTCTTCTCTCCTTCTGTCTTTTTTCTTCTCTCTCTTCAAGCCCACTCTCTCTCTCTCTCTCTCTCTCTCTCTTTCTTTATCTCCTCTCTCATTCTCGCGAATCAATATTTGATTCAGTTGTATTATTTAAAACAAGCACAGAACAAGCACGAGACCAGAGGATCTGTTTACACACACACCACAAAAAAACAAACACCCAGAATAATTTTGTATATTTTGCAGTTTAAAAACAGCCATTATAACTGAAAAAATACTGATTAGAATCAGTTCATCCCAGCTGAGTCAGATCAGAGCCCCTGTTCAGTACTGGATGTACTCGCAAACATGCGCAATGTGCGTTCATGTGCGGCTAATTTACCGCTCGCTTTGCTTTGGGATATTGTTCGTATTCTGAAAAAAGCAGTGAAGAGCTGTCGCACCACCTTGCCAAGATAAAGGGAGCTAATGACGCGACGAGGCTAAACAGGCAATTAGTGTGTCACGCAGAGACTCCGGGCCCGACGCTAATCAGCAGCTCAGGAGCGCCTCCGTTTAATGAGGCATCAAATATTTGGGATAATTTTCAGCGTCTCCCAGACTAACTCCTCATCTAAAGACCCTTCCTGACAAGAGACAGTGCAGGATGAGTGGTGATCAGTATGTTACATAAGGCAAAAACAAATCCTTACAGGTGGATCAGCAGAGGCCACGACGCGTCCAGCACCCTCGTTTTATACTGACCAGAAGGAAATGTGTTTCATAAAAGGTGCAATCAAGCGAAATTTGTTGTAAATTGACCGTTAAAATAGATTAAAAGGGCCCATATCCTATTCTCATACTTTAATTATATGCCAGTTGTGTCATTTTCTGCACCAAAAACATTCAAAAAACTCATTTTTACACCATTTTTCCAACCCTTAGAATTCAACAGGCTGTTTTGTTACTCTGCCTTTAAGACCTGTTTATGTAAATGAGCTCTGTTCTGATTGGAGGCTCTATACTGTGCCCCATTCAAAACAGCAACCCGTGCTGAAACACTCCTCATAGCTTTGAAGTGGGTGGGCGGGGCTAACCCGCAGGCTCAAAAGGAGGACATATGCAAATGTGTTGGTCTCCATGGCATCACAAGAATGGGGTGAGGTCAAAGCAGGGCAGTTTCCATATATGGACTGTATGAAGCGGGGAATGGACTTTTTATGACATGGGCCCTTTAAACAAGCCAGTCGAAGCTGTAGGCCAAAATTGCCATCTGCAGTGTTTTCACATCTTCACACAAGTGTAAAAATATGAACTGCTAAAACTATAACTTCACCCGCCATGCACATTAAACTCTACACATAAACCTCATTAGCCCAAATGCAGTAGATCAACCAAGATGTCTTTGGTGCCTGAAGTTTAGTGTCTGAAATATGATGAGGCAAATGTTGCTAATTAGCATTGTGCAAACACTGTCACATGACTGAAAACACGAACATCAGCCTTTCTTTGAAGCCTGTCAGGAGTTTCCATAACAGAGCTACAACATCTGCATTACACATAACAGCATATGGCCAACATATGTTTAACGGAACACTGAAGGCCTCTCAGTACCGCCCGCCCATCTGTACGTAAGAACCAAGAATGTTTTCTATTAAGTCAGCTGTGGGTGCTTTGTATATATTCTTCATGCATCTAATCTAGTTCAACGATATTCCTTTGAAGAAGAACCATGGAAAGGAATCAAGGCTCAAGAGAAGAAGCTCTTCAAGATCTTAAAGAAGGAATGATGAGGAACTACAACTCAAAAGGAGAATCTCCATAAAAACATGAGAAAGAACCACCAAGAGGAACCAATACTCAAAAGGTGAATCTCTCCAAGATCTTGAAGAAGGAACGCTGAGAGAAACCAACACTCCATAAAATCATGAGGAGGAGCCACCAAGAGGAACCAAGACTCAACAGGAGAAACTCTCCAAGAGCATCAAGAAGGAATGCAGACAGGAACCAACCATCAAAAGGAGGACGTCCCTAAGAGCATGAAGAACAACCACTGAGAGAAATCAACACTCAAAAGGAGAATGTCCATAAAAGCATGGGGAAGAACCATTGAGTGGAAACAGGACTCAAAAGGAGAACCACCCTAAAAGCATGAAGAAGAACCATTAAAATGAACTAAGACTCAAAAGAAGAAGCTCTCCTAGAGCTTGAAGAGGGAATACTGAGAGGAACCAGTCCTCGAAAGGAGAAGCTCCCTTAAAGCATGAAGAAGAACCAATGAGTGGATGAGAGGAACCAACACTCCATAAAAGCATGAGGAGGAACCAAAAGAAGGAGAATCTCTCAAAGACCTTGAAGAAGGAATGCTGAGGGGAACCAACACTCAAAAGGAGGACATCCCTAAGAGAAAAGCCACTGACATAATAATCTGAGACGATTAAAGAAGACTGAGATCATACAGAGGACAGATTTTGGAGACACACAGTCAAAGGAGACTGACTGTGTGGGACACGTACTGGTCGGCATATTCAGGAGCTGGTGGAGAAGAAGCTCAGCTGGAGTGTAAGCCTGGATTACTCTTTCCAGAAAAGGTTCGGAGTTCATGCAGGGGTTATAGTCATGGAGCTCAGAGAGGAGATGATTAAATATGACTGCCTTCACTAAGCTCCTCTCAGGACCACCACCTAGGCTTAATGACCCCATAAAAACACCAGAGAAGATTGTAACATCTTATCTGAAGGCCACTATAAGCTAAGGAGAGTCAGGAAAACATTGGTGACGTATGAGGGACTAATGAGGCACTAAAGCACTGGTAAAGCTGCAGTTACTTAAATCAGTAATTACTGTTTTAATCTACTGTAACTCCAGCTCAACAACTTATGTGAGAGTACTTTTATTTGCACATTGGGACGTTTGTTTCTGTTCCTTTCAGAGTTTTCACTTCATAACATCGACCCTTGGATTACTCCTGTTAAACTTTTGTTACATTTTAAGCAGGATTGAGGGTGCAATTACAGCTCCAGGCTTTAAGGGAAATATATTAAAATATCCCAGAATGTTAATGTATTTTATCTTTAATTACATTTGTGGGCATTTATGTACCAAAACCAGTCATAATTTACTTTTACACAACCATTTTCCAACCTCTCTTCATCGCTTACAATCAAAAAGGCCTTTATGATACATGTAAGTGACCTCTGTCCTGACTGGCTGCTGTCAAGAGGTGAAACACTTCTTATGACTTCAATAGGACGTTATGTGTGCATGTAAATGTAAAAATATGTAATATGTGTAAATACATTTTGTGACATCATAAAAAAAGACATCTACAAAGCAATGCCAGGTATCAAAATTTATTAATTTAATAGTTTTTATCATTTAAAATTTTTATTTAAAAGAATTGTATTTTGGTCCAGACATCTACTGTGATAACACTGCTTTGGAAGACTCAAAAGGAGAAACTGAAGAAGGAATGCTGAGAGGGACCAAGACTCAAAAGGAGAACCTCTCTAAAAGCATGAAAAAGAACCACCAAGGAGAACCAAGACTCAAAAGAACTTCCCTAAAAGCATGAAAAAGAACCACTTAGAGGCACCAAGGCTCAAAGCTCCCGAAGAGCCTAAGAGCCAAGAGCCTCAAAAAGAAATGCTGAGAGGAACCTGCACTCAAAAGGAGAACCTCCCTAAAAGCATGAGGGAGAACCACAGAGATGAACCAAGACTCAAAACGAGAATCTCTCTAAAGTCATGAAAAAAACGCTTAGAGGAACCATGACTCAAAACTTTTCAAGACCCTAAAGAAGGAATGCTGAGAGGAACCAAGACACAAAAGAAGAACCTCCTTAAATATAAGTAATATAAAGATAATATAGGTAAATGCATTTTTGTGACATCACAAAAGTATATTATGTTGATAAAGCAGTGCCACATATGAATATTCATTTGTTTCATATGATTTTACCATATCAGAAACCTTAGACTTTTATTTAGATTCATCTGCTAACATTGCTTCTGAAGACCACAAGGTGGCGCAAGACCTTGTTCTTCTCTTACGTGACGGTTGTAATAAGATCTGGGCTGAAATATATTAAATCTGTCTTGTAAACACATAAACATAATAAACACTCCACAGATTCTTACCAGGAAACGACTTAAAACAGTTCATTAAGCAGCAGCTGTTCATTCTCAAAGGCATAAAAGCAGTTTAAAGAAAGGTTTGCAAGTGTTTGTTTCATCTGTTTTTGTTTATAATACACAATTAAAACTGAGATTAATCACCCCTGTTGCACACACATTTCTGGAGAGCTGCTTTGAGACAACATCAAACGTAGAAACGGCAAACAAATAAAACAGAAAAAGAGAAGTGAAGTGAAGAGAAGTGAGACGCTGAAATGAACAGAACTAAACTGAACTGAAATGAACTGAAATGAAATTGGAACCAAACAGAATGGAACCAACCTGGACAAACTAAACTGCACTGAACTAAAATGAACTGAACTGAAATGAATTAAAAATGAACTGAACAGAAATGAATTAAAAATGAACTGAAATGAACTAAAATGAACTGAACTGAAATGAAGTGAACTAAAACGAAGTGAACTGAAATGAAGTGAACTGAAATGAAGTGAACTAAAATGAACTGAACTGAAATGAAGTGAACTAAAATGACCTGGACTGAAATTAATTGGACTGAAATGTAGTGAACTAAAACTAACTGAACTGAAATGCAGTAAAAATGAACTGAACTGAATTAAAAGGAACTGAACTGAAATAAAATGAACTGTACTGAAATTAAGTGAACTAAAACGAACTGAACAGAACTGAACTGAAACGAACTGAACAGGAATTATATTCAGTTAAGTGAATTTACCTGAAGTGAACTAAACTGAGCTGATCTGAAATGAATTTTTAATTTAAATCAACTTATAACTGAACATAACTAAAATAAAATGAATTTAATTGAACTGAGCCCAAATGAACTGAATTCAACCAAACGGAATAAACTGAACTGAACTGAATTAACTCCAGGTTTTATTGCAGTTGCCGGATCATCCAGGGTGCAGCCTAAACATGGTTCTTCTGGAGTTCTTTAGTGAAGCAGAATGCATCAGTGGTTCTTTCCTTAATTAAATGGTTCTCTGTGGAATGTAAGACCAGTAAGACCATTAAAAGGGTTCTATACAATGGTCCTAAAGCACCAAAAGGGTTCCACTGTGGTTTCAAGCCAACGAACCCTTATTTGGTACTAGATAGAACCATGTAGAACCGGAGAACACATGGAATAACCCACAGTAGGACCTGAATCTTTAAGAGTGGTGATCATTAGGGACTAATTAGGACTAATAAGTGATTAATAAACCTCACCTCTGTGCGCTCAAGGCCTCCTGGTGCGCCGTCACGCGCACTCGCGCGCTCGTGGGGAAGTTTGTTCCAGAGCAGGAGGTCCACGAAGCGCGGGCGTGCGGGGCGGCGCGCGCGCGGGCTCGCTCTCCATCTCCAAAAACGCGCCTCGCGCTCCACGCCTTATTCCCAAACGCGGCTCTCCGCGCGCTCCAGCCGCGTGAAGCCGAGGACTCGAGCTGAAAGACGGACTTTACTTCGGATTAAACCGCACATCCTCCTTCAGCTCGCGCTCTCTCCGAAACAGCAGCGCGCGCGCGGACCCCGAGCCCCCGGACCCCTCCGCCGCGCGTGCTCAGCGCCACTAGGGGCTCTCTGGCGCAAAATCAAGCGCAAAAAAACCCTCTAAATTCTCCACATTCTCTTCTCCTCTTCTCTTCTCTACTCCTCTTCTCTTCTCTTGTCTACTCCTATCCTCTTCTCTTCTCTTCTCTTCTCCTCTCCTCTTCTCTTAGCTTCTCTTCTCTTCTCCTTTTCTCTTCTCTCCTCTTCTTTCTCTTCGGTCTCCCGCTCCTCCGTGCGCTCCGTCTCCTTGGAGACGCGCAGACCGCGCGCCCGCGTTTGTAAGCGAGGATTGGCACGTGACCCCACTCACAATGACGCAGGTATTTGGGGGGTGGAAGGGTGGGCGGGGTTTGTTTGTACATTTTCTTTCATATATATATATATATATATATATATATATATATGTTTGTGTGTGAGTGTATTATATTTGTATGTATGTGCACTTTATTAATGCATTCTGTTTGATGTGTGTATATTGTATGTATTGTAATATTGCAATACACAATATATTGCTAAATATATGTCTATCTCTTTCTACATATTTATAGTTGTGTGTGTGTGTGTATTGCAATATGACAACACACACACACACACACACACACACACACATATATATATATATATATATATATATATATATATATGCATGACCTTTTGCTGCCAGCAGTTTCAGTCCAGTCCTGAATTTTGTGCTGCAGTGGAGCTGGCGATGTAAGATTGTGTTGACGGGGGAGGGGTTACAGTGGTTCAGTAGCCTGCCAAAGAGATTGGCTGGATCCAAACAGTTCCATAAACCTTCCTTTCGCATCCACTTTCCCTGATTTGGAGTGATCTGATGGGTAGTGGGCCCAAGGGCCACAGATCAGGCGAAATAAGGGCAAACTGAAATGACAGGAGGCTTCATTCACCTATTTGGATGCACTGGGCATCGTCAGACTGACAGTTCTCTAGCTCCGTGGTGTGTGGGGGCACCAGGGGCTCGATCATATTTCCAGAGGGGTGAAGGGTATATGGGGGAGGTTTGCCTCCCTTCCTAAAGTACCACCCCATGCAGCTGCCTAGTTAACCTATATCGAGGCGGTGGCCCTGCATCATATATGATATGTGTACAGTCAGTGGTGCCAGCTTGTAGATTCTACTTACAGTGGAGGAAAACGAAGCTCCACTCTATTGCTTTTGTTAGTTTGCTGCTCATTAATTTAACCACAGGCCTCCTGCCAGTGCTGGACACCAGCCTTCTTTACAGCTGTATCCATGGACACCAACACTCTTTATGGCTGTTTCTAGAGACATCAACCTTCTTTACAGGTGTTTCCATGGAAATCACCCTTCTTTAAGGTTGTCTGTGGACATAAACCTTCCTTAAGGCTGTTTCTAGAGACATCAAACTTCTCCACAAGTGTTTCCATGGATATCAATCTTTTTAAAGCTGTTTCCAGGGACATCAAACTTCTTTAAAGCTGTCATAGGTATCTCCTCAAAAGCCATTTAAAACTGCACAAGGGGGCCTATAATTACGGCCCCTATCAAAGCCCACCCAGTGCGATGCAGCAGAGCTTCAGCCTGCACTACTAGAGATGAGCCGAAAGTGCATTAACGCTACAATAATGCTACAATAATTAATGATGTCACATTAATACACTATCGGTGCATTTACTTTGACAGTCATGGTTTATATGTATTTCATTTGCATGTGTTTGTTTACATACATGTGCTCATTTGCATGTATTTTGCATGTTTATATACTATGCATGTCAAGGAAGCTGCAGTGGTCTAACCCCGTCGCCTTGGGCTCGGAGTTCTGCTCTGTAGAAATGGATATTGTGCTCTCTCTCTCTCTCTCTCTCTCTCTCTCTCTCTCTCTTTCTTTCTCTCTCTCTCTCACACACTCAAACACACACACAGTGTGTGTTCAGTGGGGCCTCATGGCGGATGTGGTGTTGTGGTGTTTAATGCGGAACAGCTGGGAATTTCTTTTAGATCTGCACACGAGAGGACTGAACAGCTTTCTTCAGAAAGCTCAAAAAATGCACCACACACACACACACACATACAAACAAATAAGCATGCCCTCTATCGCAAACACACATATACACACTCACACACACCCTCTCGGGCATGAGGGGAAACTCTCACTCTGCACAGACCCCTTTATTTTCATTCTGTTTGCAGCTCTTTTTAAGTTAAAACGATCCTCTTGGTTTTCCTCTCTAAGGACAGTCACATTCTGCCAGTGTGTTTGTGTGTGTGTGTGTGTGTGTGTGTATCCTTCCCTCCCCTTCCGTTCTTCCGAAAACAATTACTTTCTTTTTTCCCACTAAAAGCAGCGTTTTTCTGGCTCCAGAGTGCTGAGCAGCAATGAAGCATCTTTAAATAGTGTGTGGATTTACATATTAACTGTTCTGTGCATTTCAATCTCCTGGTGTCTTCAAGATGAAAAGAAATGAGTGACAGATGTCACGTCCTACACAGGTAGACACTGTCCACCCACTGGGAAAACACGGGGATTTGAGTATGTCCACCTAAACATGCCCAGCAGTTAGTGAAAACGATTGAAGCTCTACCGGCATCAGCCTTGTTTATGGACGTGTCAATGGACACTAGCCTTCATTACGGCTGCTTCTGTGGACATCAGGCTTCTTTATGGACGTTTGCATGGACGCTAACCTTTTATATGGATGTTTCTATGGACACTAAACTCCCCTATGGCTGTTTCTATGGACATCAGCCTTCTTTACGGCTGTATCTAGGAACATCAGCTTTATTCGCTGCTGTTTTCATGGTCATCAACCTTCCTTAAGGCTGTTTAGATGGACATCAGCTTTATTTGCAGCTGTCTCTGTGGACATCTGCCTCCTTTAAAGCCGTTTCTAAGGACATAAACCTTCTTTAAGGGTGTTTCTTTGAACATCAGCCTTCTTTATGGTGTTTGTATAGGCATAATTTCTCTTTACAGGTGTTTCCATGGACATCAACTTCCTTTTTGGGTATTTCTATTTCTATGGAAGTCAACCTTCCTTACAGCTGTTTTTGTATTCACTGCTGTCTTTATGGATATCTGACTTTGATACAGCTGTTTCTATGGACATTGGCCTTCTTTACAGCTGTTTCCATGGACACCAACCTTCTTTAAGGCTGTCTCTATGGACATCAACCTCTTTTAAGTGTGTTTCTATAGTTATAAATCTTTTTTACAGGTGTTTCCATGGATATCAACCTTCTTTAAGGCTATTTCCATGGACATCAGCCTTCTTTAGGGATTTTTTTATGGACACTAATCTTCTTTACAGCTCCTTTTATGCACATCCACCTTCTTTACAGGTGTTTACATGGACATCAACCTTTTTTAAAGCTGTCTCTATAGACATCTACATTCTTTACAAGTGTTTCTATGGATATAAACCTTCTTTAATGCTGTCCCTATGAACATAAACATTCTTTACAGTCATTTCCAACCTTCTTCACTGTCGTTTCTATGAACACTGGCATTCTTTTTGGCTGTTTCCATGGACACTAACCTTCCTTATGGCTGTTTCTATGATCTCTGTGGTTTGTGACTGAAAAAGTCAAAAACCAGTCAGGACTGTGGCAAATATTACTGTAGCCTAAATCCGCACTTGCGCTACTGCAAGAAAATGACACATTTCATTCGTTCTTGGTCTTCAGATAATGCACCTATAATGCTGAACATTACAACTTTACCCCTTTCAGATTTAAACCAGCCAATGCCTGTGATTGCATTCTAATGATTATTTGCCTTTAGACCATAGGCTTACTGTGTCAAAAAGCCTCCATTTCTCTTAGAATGTTCTGCTCATTATTACAATCATGCAATCTTGACTAGACGTATAATTGAGAAGAACCAGTCTGGACCGGCGTGTAGGTAAGTGACGACAGCCTCAAATTCTGTGTGCTCCTCTGCTCAGACGAGTGGAGACATCACAAAATCTGAAATTTCCTTCAAATGGCAAGCCAGCCAGGAGGAGCTTTCAAGAACATGGTCAAGAACTGTGACCCAGCTGGAGCAAGGAACTTACCGGTAAAAGTTAACACAAACTTTGCATTTTTATCCAAGTTATGTAAGCGACACGACCTGACGCAGTAGACTAGGTTGCCATTGGCTAATCCCAGCAGTTCCTTCTATGTGATAAATTTACCAATTGACCAGTTTGTAGAAGGAAGGAATTTGCCGGTTTCCCCTCACATAAAGTGAAAACTCCCTTCCTGCAAACGACTGGTAGTCACACTTCGGCAACGGGGTGGTTTTGCGGCCTAACAAGCCGACAGTGACTTTCTGAAAGCACCATCTGGTGTTGCTCTTACTAAACACAGCGCTGCGTAGGTCAGAGTTCCCCTCTTCTAATACGCCAAAATCCAACTCAACAGCTAATTACGAATCCCTTAAACAGCTGCAGCCCTCCAGGACCACAACATGCATTTGAACATAATGGTGGGAGGGTTGGGGATGGAGTTAGAAAAGGAAAAAGAGACAAAGCGTGAGTGAGATGGGGGGAGTGTAATGAAGTTGCTGGAGCGGGACATGAGTGTGTTTATTGGAGCTGATTTGTGAATAGAAGCTGGGAACAGCTGTTGAGCAGGGCCCCTGTTGCTTTCTCTAACACACACACACACACAAACACACATACACACACACACAGACAGTCAGACACACACACACACACCCACACCAAGTTTTAAGACTCGCTATGCATTAGTATGTTTCTCAGTATGCCAGATCACCAAAATTGCTTGAGTGTGTTTGTGTGTGTATATGTGTGTGTGTGTGTGTGTGTGTGTGCACTTCTCTCTTTCTGGGGACCAGAGTGATAACGTTGTGATCATGCTGAGGGGGACATTGGTCCCCACCCAGAAAATCACCGTTCATTTCCTGAATCTAACATCCTGGGGCGTAAATAAAACATAAAAAGGCCTGTACAAAAGTTATAACACATTTAGTATGTAATACATTCACTCATTTATTCATTTCCTACTGCTTGTCCAGAACTGGGTCACGGTGTTGGTGGCTGAAGACAGCAGCCCGGATGTTCCTTTCCATGGCAATATCCAGCAGCTACTCCTGGAGAATTTCAAGGCATTCTCAGGCCAGCCAAAATATATAGTCCTCCCGGTATGTCCTGGTTCTGCTACATGGTCTCCCCCACAAGGTGGTCTCCAGAACATCTCCACAGGGAGGCATCCAGGAGGCATCCTGACTGGATCAACTGGTTCCTTTCGATGCTGAGCAGGTTCAGGCACCCCATCCCTACTGGTGCACCCAGCCACCCTGTCCCTAAGGGTGCACCCAGCCACCCTGTCCCTAAGGGTGAACCCAGCCACCCTGTCCCTCAGTGTGTACCCAGTCACCCTAAGGGTGCACCCAGCCACTCTGTCCCCAAGGGTGCACCCAGCCACCCTGTCCCTCAGTGTGTACCCAGTCGCCCTAAGAGTGAACCCAGCCACCCTGTGCCTGAGGGAGCACCCAGTCATCCTGTTCCTAAGGGTGCTTCCAGTCACATGGTCCCCAAGGGTGCACCCAGCCTCCCTGTCCCTCAGTGTGTACCCAGTCACCCTAAGGGTAAACCCAGCCACCATGTCCCTCAGTGTGTACCCAGTCACCCTAGGGGTGCACCCAGCCACCCTGTCCCTAAGGGTGCACCCAGTCATCCTGTTCCTAAGGGTGCTTCCAGTCACATCGTCCCCAAGGGTGAAACCAGCCTCCCTGTCCCTCAGTGTATACCCAGTCACCCTAAGGGTAAACCCAGCCACCCTGTCCCTCAGTGTGTACCCAGTCACCCTAAGGATGCACCCAGCCACCCTGTCCCTAAGGGTGCACTCAGCCACCTTGTCCCTTTTTGTGCACCCAGCCACCCTGTCCGTAAGCATGGCGTCCAGCCATCCTGCAGAGGAAACTCCCCTAAACATATCTGTGATCTCGTTCTTTTGGTCATAGCCCAGAGCTTGTGATCACAGGTGTGGGTTGGAACAAAAGCTTTGCCTTTTGGCTCAGTTCCCACTTCACCTCAACAGTATGGTACAGTGACCACATGACTGCTGCTACTGTCACAATGCACTCCTCCTCCATTTTTTCCTCACTCATGAACAACACACTGAGATTCTTGAACTTGAGGTGTACCTCACTCCCAACTCGGAGGAGACAAGCCACCTTTTTCTGGCACAGAACCATTGCCACAGACTTGGAGGTGCTGATCCTCATCCTCACCACCTAACTTTTGGCTGCAAACAACCCCAGTGTGCTTGGCAGGTGTCTGTTCAATGAAGCCAACAGAGCCACATCATCAACAAAAAGTGATTGAACTGCGACCTTCAGCCCACTATGTTAAACTAATAAATAGAAAATATGCCTCAAGGTTTACAGAAGAGTCATATTTAAATGTGCTCACTTTAAAAACCGTCAAAACCTCATTTCACTGGAGTGCAGACTTCACCGCCTCACAAACGAGTGAGTGTGTGTGGGTGTGTGTGGGGGTGTGTGTGATGGCACTGGCGCCACAGCACCTGCAGCTGTGATGTATTTTTGGTAGAGGTGTGTATCTGACAGAAGGTGAACATTTTCATTTGCTTTCGACTTCATCTGCAGCTGTACTGAAACACCCATCTCCCCCCCCTGGCGGGTGGGGCGGGGCTAAATTTGCCTTAAATTATCCTAGGGAAGTTCCGCCCACAAGTTCACTTTTTCATAGCTGGGCAGCTGGTGGGCCTCAGACATCCCTCTATAAAGAGAATGAGGCATCAAATTAAGGGTCAGTTTCTGGCATCCACTGTTCCAGAATGCTCCTCCTGCTCACATTGTTCTAGAACGTTCTGCCATCTTTTACACAGTTCTTCCCCATTCACCCCTCCAACAGCTTTCTCAGCCCCATTGACACAGTTCTAAAATGCTCTCCCTGTTTCCACTCTTCTAGAATGTTCTCTGGCCGTTCATATGGTTTTTCCTCATTCACACTCTCAAACAATACTCTCACCTTGACAGTTTTCTTGAATGTTCTCTGTCAATCACCCCATTCTAGAGTGTTCTCCCCATTCACATATTTCTAGAATGTTTTTTTATTCTCACTGTTCTACAGTGTTCTCCATTATTCACTTTGTTCTAAAATCTTCTCCCCATTCACACTTGTCTAGAATGTTTTCCCCATTCACACTTTTCTAGATTGTTCTCCCAGAAAGCTCTCCCTGTTCACTTTACCTAGAATGTTGTCAGTGATTTGCCTTGTTCTAGAACATTCTCCCATTCACACTGAACCTGTGTTCTCCTCACCAGTTCACAAAAACACTACTTTTTTTAACAAATGAAACAAATCTTGATACTTTTTACTGCTTTCTTGATTGTTTGCATTTATTCTAATGCAAACTTTGTTGGCAAAGTTCACTTGCCCAATCAATATTGATAAAATACTGTATATCAGGCTGAAGGGGCTGGATGTGAAGTTGGTGGGTAAGGTGGATGCTTGGGTGCTTGGGAAAAGGTGGAACATTGTAAGATTTTCATTTCCTGCAAAATGGCTGGTTAGTTCTTCTAAGTTTTATTATTATTCATATTATAGGGGAATTTTGAAGACACTTCTCCTCCTACAGTTTTTGAAATATGGGCATGGTTCCATGCAATGCCCTTATATGTAAGTTTTTGATCGGTTGATCAGGGGCCGTGTATTAATAATTGGTCGAGTCACCTATGTAATATATAGGGAAATAGAGAGATGACGGTCAAGTCCCCTTTAAAATGTGTGTCATGGATACGGAGGCCAGAAAGTGAATAAAAGCGCAGAAACAGAAACACGGAGCAAAACACACAGCAGACTCAAATAACAAACTTCAAGACACTAAAGCTCAGGTCAGTTATAAAAAAGGCATGCATCTCACTGTTTGTTGTGGTTTAAATAAACTTCATCTGCCGTGAATGCTGCTTTGCATTCAGCCGTCCTTAACCAGAAATGGATTGGTAAGAGCCAGATCGCAGTTCGAATCCACAGTGTGTGAATATTTTTTTTAGTGCAAACTTTTTTTTTGCCCATTAAACCAAAGTTTGGGTGTCTCCAAACACTGGTTTAATACCAACTACACAATAACACTTCACATTTCCTCATGGAAATGCATCTAGTTCAGCGCTGAAGTTGGACGAGACCATGTTTGGAGACCACGGGCAGTTTGTGTCCATAAAGTTCTGATCTGTGAAGCGGTGGAATTGTGGGCCTGACTTTAAAAAAAAGAGCACTGACCCAGTTTCAGAAGCCCCCCGCGTCGGGTGTTCGCTTCAGGATCATTTTAAGAGAATGTCAGAGAGCGACTCGCTGACTCATAACGCCGTCAGGATGTTCCACCTGATTAAGGAATTCATGTTAAATAAACAGTGTTGGCAGTCAGGGATTATACAGCATCTCCCTGAGCCTACACCAGGAGAACCACAGGCAGCGGCTTATAAACCCTCACTTCCCCCGGAAACCCTTCACGGCTAAAGCTGCTCTCCGCCCGCGCTCGTTACCATGGAGACGGATATTTATTAGCTATGAAATGTGATACAGTCAAAACACTCATGTTGAATAAACATAAATACATTTTTTAACTGGAGGACACACAGGGGGTCATTTCAGAGTGTCGTATGGAGGATTATGTGTGTAATAAGATATTGCATAATGAGTGTGTAATTAGAATGTAATATAGCATAATAAGTGTGTAATCAGAGTCTAATTCTAAATCTGAAAGGAGCACTAAATCTGTAATAACAGTGTAATATGGAGTACTACATGTGTAGTAACAGTGTAATATGGTGCAGTACATAAGTAATAAGAATAAAGTACTATGTGTATAACCTATGAGTAATTTCCGTGAGAAAATGTGAAGTGTGATTGGGTGGTTGGTATAAAACCAATGTTTGGCGACACTCAGACATTGGTTTTATGCGCAAAAAAGTCTGTGTTAAAAAGTAAAATTTGCTCGCACCATGAATTCAAACCACGATCTTCTGATTCAGAGTCCACTGTAATAATAATAATAATAATAATAATAAAATAATAATAATAATAATAATAATAATAATAATAATAATAATACCTAAGAACACTAATAAGAATGGAGTACTAAGAGTCTAGTACTGAATCTGTAATAAGAGTGTAGTATGGAACATTAAATGTGTAATAACAGTGTAATATGGAGAACTAAATGTGCAATAGGAGTGTAGTATCAAGTACTAAGTATGTAATACGAGTGTAATATTGCTTGATAAGTCTGTAATAAGAGTCTAATTCTAAATCTGTAATAACACTGAAATAAGTATATATCGGCTCAAGATGGCGCCGAGCATGGCAGCCTCAGTGCTTAGCTCTCAAGTGTTTGTTTTCTTTTTGTTAGTTTTTCCTGTTTTTTGTTTCTCAAACACCATCCGTTTTACCAGGGATGAGCTGCTGATCATTCGGCAGAACACTCCACAAAATCTTTTACCAGTTTTTGAATATTCGGACGTTTTGCTGAACATTGTAGTTAGCGGAGCCGCGGTACTGTGGAAGCGCTTCAGGACGCGCAGACGGGGGAAGCGAGCCGGCGCGCTCGTGAAACTCAGACAACGCGGATTTCGAACGCCGTTGCCTAGCATCCATCTGGCGAATCTCCGCTCTCTTCCCAACAAAACGGACGAACTTCTTCTGCTTACCCGGATCAACAGGGATTTTTCAAACTCTGCT
>JBBPCZ010165027.1:0-17158 GCA_037974445.1 Brycinus macrolepidotus
ATTATTCTGCTGACTAAATCTCTTCCCACACTCTGAGCAGCAGTAAGGCTTCTCTCCGGTGTGAATGTGCTGGTGTCGTTGTAGAACGCTCTGGTCAGTAAAACTCTTCCCACACTCTGAGCAGTGATACGGTTTCTCTGAAGTGTGAATCCGCTGGTGTGCTCTGAGGTTGCCCTTTTGATTAAAACTTTTCCCGCAGTCTGGGCAGTGATATGGCTTCTCATCTGTGTGAATCCGCTGGTGTATTTTGAGATTACTACTATTATTAAAACTCTTTCCACAGTCTGAGCAATGGTGAACTTTCTTCTTAACTGTATTATTACGTTTTCTTCTTTCAGATGTGGAATCCATTATTTCATATTTAACCTTACACCAATTCTGCTGTGTGATGGTTTGCTCTTGTTGGCATCTCCAGGAAGGTGGACACTACGAACAGAAGATAATGTGTTTTAGTTTTAGTGACTTTCACTTTACCCCCATTTAATTACACTGTAAGCCCACCAGTAAGCTATTAATGATTTGAGAAGATTAGCTGAGAATAGCCATTGGTCTTACTGAGAATAGCAGGTAGCATCAAATTAAACTTTCATTTATGATGGTCAGTGAAGCTGAGGACATATTTAGTATGTTAGCACATGAAGAAAGAAAGAAACATCAAAGTCCTATTTAAGAAAAGTCATATTTAACAAGAAAATTCAAATTTAACAAATGGTGTCAAGACTCCAGAGAGACCATGGAAGCGTATTGTCTCTGTGTAAAAATGAAAAACAAGAATCTCCAAAATGATAACTTATAACGATTATATCATTATAACTTATAATGATAACAGACAAAGGGAAATCATTCTGCACCAAATCATAGCAAAACAATCAGCAGAAAAAGACAGAGGAGACGTCTTGGCTGATCACCCACATCTGAGGTCAGCAGAACAGTGGAACACCGTTTCTTTAAACCCAGCGTGAAAAGCATCTCAGATGTTACTGATTTTTAAAGTTTTAAGCATTTGAAAGAGTTTTTGCCTCTGTGGCGTATAAACACGCTTCTCCTCCATTTTTCAGGATTGGAAATGATCATACATCCATATTCTAACATTAGCCTCCTCAGGAGAGGAGGATGAAGACTGCTTCCATGCTGGTGAACACATTCTACAAGAGGACAAAATCCTCTCCAACCGTTTCTGAGAGGGAGGACGGAAACAGTGTGAACAGGAGCTGAAGAACTTCTTACTTTCAGAAGAGAAGATCCTGTGTCTCCTTCCAAACCTGAAGCTCCTGCACGTCGTCTTCTTCATGTAATGACAGGTAGCAAGCTAGATGTTTATACCGCCACCTATCGTCGTGTTCAACTTGTTTAACAGGTTTTATCGGCAGACCCCTCTGACCTGGGCTGGGTGGTAGATGATAGTTGATAACTATTATCGCTTTAAAAAAATAGTAATAATACGGAATTTAAAGAAAATGTCTTGGTTTTGTTCAATTCACCTCAGCTTATTTGACTTCGGTAGGGTGTGTTTAAGGCGCTCTGATTTGCAGACATTCCTCACAGGGATATGATGAAAAATTCCAACATCATTTCATCATACTTTGCCTCACCAGTTTGATGTGAACTTTATTTTTACCAGTTAAAAACTTTAATGAAGAAGGAAGAAAGAAAGAGATTTTAGATTAGTGTGCTTTAATTACTATACGTTTTGTTCTGTATCTTTAGTTCCTCATGCCAAAAAGTATGCACACCTTAAACTGGCAAATCTGTATCCACATGCTAATCATGCAAGAATACAGCCCACATGTTACGTGCCGGTCTAGGTCAGGCTGTAACATAAATAAATGAGACATCAGCGCCAATGTTGCAATTATATTTGATTTTATTTTCATTTTGTTGACTCAAAATCTGAGACATAAAGGAAGTTGTAGAGGATGAAAATAAACACCAAAATTAGAAAAAGAAAATACAATAACCTAACTAAGAGAAACCAGAACACCAAGTTGAACAAAAAGACCCTCCCTCCTATGTCTGAAAATTTATTTCCAAGGAGTGCACCTCTGTTCAGCCTCACTTCATATAATACATGATTTGACAACCATTTAAACTATTTGTTTGCGTCTACAAGTTACAAAATGTAAAGAGTACAAAATGAGACTCCTGCAGACCAGCTATAAGGGCAGAGCCGAGGAGTCTCGCAGACTCAGAGCACCCTGAGACACTGGCATCTCTCCACTCCACAGTCAACAAACGAGTGAATGTCTGGTGGAACAACAGTGTCTCAGTGAGCCGTCATGTCTTCTTCGCCTCGATCTCCTTTGGTTTGTTCACTAGGGGCTCAAACACGGATTCTGTAAAGCTGCTGCAAAGAGTTGTAAAAAACAATATACAAATAAAATTAAATCAAAAGTTACAACTCAAATGATTACAGACTTTCACGCTGGTCAGGGAACCTGGAATGTGACTGAAACAACATAAGAAGCAGAGCAACCCCAGGCTTCCCACCATCCCTGGTCAAATTCCAAGTAAACTTTGTCATCAGATATACAGTGAGATGAGACAGCATGGCATTTAACCTTTTTTTTTATTATTAGCAACTGCTCTCTGAAAAACAAATGTCAGACTTCATCCTCCCTCTTAATGCATTTGTGCAACTTTAAAGTACTTGAATGTCTGAAGTTCTTCCCACAGTCTGAGCAGTAATACGGTTTCTCTCCTGTATGAATGCGGTGGTGTATTTGAAGATTATTCAGTTGCCAAAATCTCTTCCCACACTCTGAGCAGCAGTAAAACTTCTCTCCTGTGTGAAGGTGCTGGTGTCGCTGTAGACTGCTATGCTGGGTAAAACTCTTCCCACACTCTGAGCAGTGATATGGTTTCTCTGATGTGTGGACGAGCTGGTGCGATTTGAGATTACACCTATGATTAAAACTCTTCCCACACTCTGAGCAGTGATATGGTTTTTCTGCCGTGTGGATGCGCTGGTGTGCTTTGAGAGTACCCTGCTGAATAAATCTCTTCCCACAGTCTGGACAGTGATAGGGTTTCTCTGCTGTGTGAATGCGCAGGTGTGCTTTGAGATGATGGTTTTTATCAAAACTCTTTCCACACTCTGAGCAGCAGAAAGTTTTCTTCTCATCTGTATTGTTCTGCTTTCTTCTGTCAGAGGTACTACTCTGGACAGGGCCACAGGAAATTTGCTGAGTACATGTGGAAGCCATTATGTCATGTTTAACCTCACTCTAGTTCGGCTGTGTGATGTTTTGTTTGTTGGCATCTCCTGGAAGATGGACACTGGGAACAGAAGGGGCTTGCACCCTCCATTCATTTCTGGAGGAGGAAAAGAAAGAAAAAACTTAACGTGAAATGCAACAAATGTTTTTGATTGAGTATGGCCAAGAACACCATATTAACATTTTCACTGATGTGATAGGCAATGAAGCTGTTGACATATTAAGTATTTTAGCACATGACAAAAAGAATGAACATGACAACTCAAAAATGTGGTTCAGAATGTTTGATGAATCACAGTTTTTTTGTATCACTTAGACAACCAGGTCCAGTACATGGAGAAGCTTCAACCACAGTTTAAACAACAACCTTGAGAAAGCATTAAGAGGCAGTATAACCTCTGAACTAGACATCTTTGGCCACATCATCTGTGAGAAAGACAAGGAGAAATTTGGAGTCTCACAATAGGATCATTATCAGGAGAGTGAAATCCTTCAGCTGGTAAAGGAGCCATGCCATTTGTAAAAATCATAAAGGAATTCTAAGGGCCAGGACAACTGAGGGCTTAAAGAACCTGTTGAACCAGATCCAAGTAAGATTTACACACCTGAGGCGAGCTGAAAGAATCAGGAAGCTCAGAAGCCGTAGGGAGAAAGCAAAGGTGAGCTTTTTCCGGGTTCCCTTCAAGCATGCTTGAGGTCTACTGTAGGAGAAGAAGACCCGGACACCTCAGATCACCAAGCAGGACCTGGCCGAACACATCAAGGATCAGCTCAGAGACAGCCAAAAGGACAGTCAAGGATATCAAGATATGAATAAAGACAGACGTAGTCATTTTCACAGAAATAAAATGGCATGTGGGGTAGTAATGTATGTGGAAAGAACTTAGTGTATGGTCTTTTGAGTAAGTCCATTTGTCACACAGTGTATTGTCATTTAGTGTATTAGTGATAGAGACCTCAAATATTGGCACAATATTCTTCACACAAGATGAACAGCTGCACCTCATTTTTCATCAAAACGTAGCTGAACACTAACCAGCTAGCGAACCAGCAGGCTGGACAGTCAAGTGACATACATGTAAGCAACACTTGGGGCACCTCCACTGACATTACTGATCAATTATATTCTCTAGACTTAGAACTGATAACGCAGAAGCTCAGTGTTATGTATAATTGTGAAGGCCTGCTCTAATGGAAAAGCCTAGAAGTAAAAGTCATCTGTCAGCAGACAGTCTACACTAATCAAGTCTACTCAAATAAAATTTACTAATTAGGAGCATGTTTTCTTTGGTGTTGTCACAAAGCATTTTTAAAGAATTCAGGTCTGAGCCCCTAGTGAGCAAGCCAAGACGCAAAGAAAAGCTCCCTAAAGCAAAGTGAAAGCATGGGTATAAAATTAAAAGATCCTTACAGGGCACTCAGAGCTTCCAGAGGAACTTCTTTGATGGAGAAGAAAGATGAAGCTTCTCTTTCCCCCCTTACTGTACGTTTCAGATACACTTCATTTCCTGTTTCTGTCCATATCTTCACCCTGACTAAACCTGCATGAGTGTCTGGGAGTAAAACGAAAGAGCCGAAGATGAAAGTGTTAATTCCACTGATGAGCTCTGATCTTCAGACTCCACCGGAGGAGATCAGTCAGACAGGCTGAGCAGCTCTGGGCTAACACCGGCCTGCTTCCGTAACGGCACACACACGGTCTGCTTCCTCCACCTCAGGAAGGAGAAACGCTCTCCACACCTTTCCGACCCTCTGAGGGTCCATGAAGGACAGCGGGAAGGAGTGTTAATCAGCTCCTCACCTTCAGCAGCGCAGCTCCTGCTCCTCTCCGGACACAGCGGAAGCTCCCACCTGGATTCTGTAGCCCCGCCTCCTCAGAGCCAGTGGAACTGGAATTAACCAGTAAAGGCATGAGGTGTTAAGTGGAATTAACCAGTAAAGGCATGAGGTGTTTACTGGAATTAATCAGTAAAGACATGTGGTGTTTACTGGAATTAACCAGTAAAGGCATAAGGTGCTTAGTGGAATTAACCAGTAAAGGCATGAGGTGTTTAGTGGAATTAACCAGTAAATCTTCGTTATTTGGGATTTTCAATCCCTAAGAAACTAGCATAATTTTATAGAAAGGTAATGAATAAGTTCATTATAACAGGATGTGCAAGGATCTTTATTACTTGGATTGTTTTTTTTTTTTGTTTTTTTTTACATACTGAGTTTCCACTGACGAAAGTCATAATAACATCATAATTCTATTGATTTAAAAAATCAAAAGGGGTTAAAAACCATAGAAAAGTAGTTCTGTGGGTCAGATTGAAAACAAATGCATTAAATTGTAGATGAGAGATTCCCAGTTGCCCTCTTCTGGCTGAGCTGCCCCTCTGAAGGACTGTAACAGCTGGGATTACCCATTACAGCATTAGAGTGAGGATTCTGGAGGTTGGCAGACAAGCAATCGTTTCTAAGCTCTGTATGATTTCTAAAATTACCAATAATTTGAGGTGATTTTAATATGGCAATGGATAAATGGCTTGATAGAACCTCCAACAGACCACTATATGGGTAAACGTATCCTCAGTGTGCACTGAGTAAAGGATACTGGAAATTTAACTCAAACCTCCTTAAAATGAATCATTTTGTCAAGAAATGAATGACAACAATTAATGATACAATTAACGATTCAAATCTAACAACTTTTAGAGATAAGTGAGAGTCCCTAAAATTTAAGCCACTTCTTCTATATCAAGTAGCAAATTATTAATCAGAAGTAGTAAAACGTTAAACTCATTAAACATGTCATCTGTATCTGTAATAAATGTTAATTGAGTTAAGGTAAGCTTTTAGCAAGCTCAGGGGCATTCAGAGGATTTGCTGACTGTTTTTTTTGTTCCTAATCAATATATTAATCAGCCATTCAGTGTATGAATTGTTTTTGGTGGGTTTCAGATATGTGTGATATAAAACTGAAATAACTCTTGTGTCATAACCACTTTTAAACTGTATGGTTAGTGGGCTGGGTGCTGAACTGTTCTGACGTTAAATTTTAAGTTGTTGCCTAAAACAAAGTTTGGTCTTTGAATGCATTTACACTCTCACAGGGTCAGAATTACACACACAACAGTTCATGTGGCCTGAGTTCACTTAAGGCCCCCGAAATCAGACATGAGTGCGCTTAAGAAAAGTAATGCCTTAATGAACTACAATAATTATCAGCACAAAATATCCCTCAGTTATCCATGAAACACGGATAGTGGCCTTAATGTGTTTTACACCACCTGTGCAGGAATAAAACCTTTACTTAAACTGAGCATATAAATTTATTGCAACCACCAAAACAATCACACAACCAAGAACGCACTTTAAAATGAGCGGTAAACTCTGCTGAAGGCATGTATGACCTGACTGATGTTCCAAAGAGCCAGCTGTATGGTAAGGAGGTCTTTGCTGTCATTTTAACTGCAACACTGCAATATAATATGTATGGTAGTATTAAAAATGAAAAAAAGTAAAGTAGGGAACCCAGTTTAATCATTTCACTCACCCTGGGCGGGGCGCCAGCCCACCGCAGGGTTTTTATTAAGCATAAATTGTTAGATTTTGTCGATGCTTAACTGAGCTACATGCAAATAAACACTTGTTTATTCTAAGAGACAAATAGTTCAGCATTTAATGACAATTTACTCTAGTCTGTCACATTTACTCTGTTATAACTGTTCATACAGCTAATCCTCAGTAAAAAGTAATAAAAAACAAAAGAGTAAAAAAGATTTATAGAAAAAATTCTTTATGTAAAAACTCAAATGCTCAAACTGAGATCTCAACGATCGTTTTTTTCTGTGTCGGATGTCTGTCAGAAAAAGTTCTATGAGGATTTCTGATTGCACAAGTCATGTACAACAAAAATTAAGGCGGAGTCCTATCAGTTACATCATCTTTGACTTTCAAAACTCTAAATCATGAAACTCTTAGTAATTAAGAGTAATGCTCATTAGTTTCAGCCATTCGGGTCCATCTGTTTTGCTGGAGCTTGTTTGATTGAGCCCTACAGTATACCTTAGAGTTTTTGAAGAGAGTATCCATGTGACAGCAAGTAACCTTCTAATACTAAATATTTAAAAAGGTTTGGTTTCCTTAAGTCACAAAAGCTTATTTGACTTTGGTATTCTGAATTTAAGACATGTTCTGATTTGTAAATAATCCACACAACGTGATGCCAGATTCCAATATTATCACATCATATTTTGCCTCACCAGTTTGACGGTGTGGTGCCACCTCTTTTATATGCTGAAACCATAAAACATGAGGAACTAAAGATACAAAGTGAAACTTACAGCAATTAAGTCACAGTAATTACAACTAGATGTACCGCATTGAGGTGAGCAATATGACTCAGAGAAGTTCAGAGAATAAATGGCGATCAGCGGGGTCCAGGCAGATGTTTGAAATCATGTTCTTGTAGCAACATCTAATGGTTGACTTTTGTAAAACTGTTAAAATAGCTTCTATATACCTTTAGAAATTAGCTACAAAATTTTATTAAGATTGGCCATTTACACAGAAATGTCCCGGCTGCTGAATCTTCACTGGCTGTTAGTTTCAATTTTGTTGAGTGAGCCAAATGGAACTGTAGGAGATGTGAGCAAATCTAACCAAGTGTAAACACCAAATTTCAAAGTTTCAGCTTAAACACACACACTCACACGCACACACACTCACACATACATTTATGCATAATAAGCACAAAAACAAACAAGCATACAAATTACTAAAACATATTAAAAACTGCCTTCATTGATTTTTAACTGTTAAATGCAGGTTTCATCAATGACCCAATGAGTGCAGATAAACAGTAGGTGTATCTCAGGGTCTGCAAAATTATCACATAATTACAACTGCCCTACCAAACACATCAAGGGGTTTCTTCCTCCCTCTTGTTGCATTTGTGTGTCTTTAAAGTACTGGAATGTCTGAAGTTCTTCCCACAGTCTGAGCAGTAATACGGTTTCTCCCCAGTGTGAGCTGGTGCTCCTGGAGACTGAAGTGTCGTTTAAAATTGTCCCCACACTCTGAGCACTGATACGGTCTCTCCCCAGTGTGAATGCGCTGGTATTTTATGAGAGTACTTCTGTCTCTGAAACTGTTCCCACACTCTGAGCAGTGATAAGGCTTCTCTCCAGTGTGAATGCGCTGGTGTGTTTGCAGATGAGTCTTCTGACTAAAACTTCTCCCACACTCTGAGCAGTGATAAGGTTTCTCCCGTGTATGAATGCGCTGGTGTGTTTGGAGATTATTCTGCTGACTAAATCTCTTCCCACACTCTGAGCAGCAGTAAGGCTTCTCTCCGGTGTGAATGTGCTGGTGTCATTGTAGAACGCTCTGGTCAGTAAAACTCTTCCCACACTCTGAGCAATGATACGGTTTCTCTGAAGTGTGAATCCGCTGGTGTGCTCTGAGGTTGCCCTTTTGATTAAAACTCTTTTCACACTCTGAGCAGTGGTGAACTTTCGTCTTAACTGTATTATTCTGCTTTCTTCTGTTGGATGTACCAGCACAAACAGGACCACAGGAAGTCTGCTGAGTACATATGGAAGCCATTATTTTATATTTAACCTCACTCCAACTCTGGTGTGCAATGTTTTGATCTTGTTAGCATTTCCTATTGTTTTATGGAAATAAATATAAACAGTGCAGGAAATTGGATACTAGGAACAGAGGACGACTTTCCCCAGGAGATCATTCATTTCTGGAGGAAAAAAGAAAAAAGAAAAATAGCTTAATGTGAAACTCAATGATTTCTATTCACTTTGATTTCCCCCCTGTTCACTTCCACTGAAAGCCTACCAGGAGACTAAAAATGATTTGACAAGAATAGTCATGGGTCTCAAGTCAAGAAGGTGTTTGTCATCTACACAGTAACCAGTGAAACCAAACGACGTTACTCCAGGGCCATGGTGCAACACAAAGAACAACAGAAACAAAAGACTACAAAACTGCAGATAGGACAGGACTATACAGAGTATTACAGGACAGCATCCAGTGCAGCTGACAAGAGCAGTAACGTGAGTGAATACAGTATTATAATACAGCATATATACTGTATACAGTATTATAAAACAGCATATATACTGTAGACAGCATTACAAAACAGCATATATACTGTATACAGTATTATAATACAGCATATATACTGTATAAAGTATTATAACAGCACATTAACTGTATACAGCATTATAATTCAGCATGTATACTGTATATACAATATTCTAACCGCAGAACCATTGTTTGCAGAAATACAAAGATTTCCTCCTCAGAATAGGAGGATGAAAACTGCTTCCATGCTGGTGAACACATTCTGCAAGAAGACAAAATCCGCTCCAACCGTTTCTGAGAACTTACTTTCAGTAGAGCAGATCCTACGTTCTCCTTCCAAACCTGAAGCTCCTGCACGCCTTTTTAATATCTTCCACTTTTTTTGAGGGTGGGTGGGAAACTACACTGGTATACCGCCACCTACCGTCCAGTCTGTAATCAGGAGGCCGTGAGTTTAACAGGTTTGTTTTTATCAGAATCGGAAAATATTTATTGAATGCTTAAGGAAAATGCTTATGCTACGACTGAACAGACACACAGACAAGAACAATATAAAACATAGTCAAATAAATGTCAAAATAAACTCTCCAGAAATTCCCAGAAAATCCATTATGACAGCAGCATTCATCAGTGTGTTTATGGAAAGATATATTCAATAAACAGTCATACCCTTTCCGAGAGAACCCCAAAACCTCTGCTACAGTTCGTAGTGTGGTGCAAAAAAACCCCGCAAAAAACTGAAACATTGAAATGTTTTTTTCAATCATCTACCACTCAATCTCAGACCAGGGTATGTCTGAGTTACACAGGATGTCAATATTACGTGTAATAAAAGACTTGGTGTAGAGAGCAGACCACCCCAGACCACTATTTGTGTTAACTATTAAACTTCAGCAGCAATTTTATTTATTTATCTCTAGTATTTATTTCCACCTCTCTTACTCACAACAGCATTTTTGTACATAGCATATTTAGTACTAAGGTACTCCAGGGTCCATGCTACCTTTTTTCAGACAATGAAAATATTTCTAATCGCTGTTCAGCTTCCAGCGCTGTTTTGGTTCCACATGAAAGGTTTCATGGCATGTTCTCAGTTCTATAGTCTGGACGCCACCATGGCTAATTCGAGTTATTTGGTTGCCACGGTGGTTTGAACAACTCCTTATATCATCTACTAACTCAGATGACCCTAATTTTTTGGTTGTTTTGATTTAATGTTGTGAAAGCTATCCAACACACCTATATTCAGTTTACTCTGAATTTACTTTATCACCCACCCCAGGTCAGAAGGGTCTCCTGGTTGCAGAGTAGGACAATAGGTGGCGGTATAAACATCTAGTTTTCCACCCACCATGACCCACAGGAGAAGAAGGAGAAGAAGAGGACAATAACAATGGTAATTATATTAATAAGACGTGCAGGAGCTTCAGGTTTGGAAGGAGAACGCAGGATCTTCTCTTCTGAAAGTAAGAAGTTCTTCAGCTCCTGTTCACACTGTTTCCGTTCTCCCTCTCAAAAACAGTTGGAGAGGATTTTGTCCTCTTGTAGAATGTGTTCACCAACATGGATGTAGTCTTCATCCTCCTCTCCTGAGGAGGCTAATGTTAGAACATGGATGGATGATCATTCCCAAACCTGAAAAAATGGAGGAGAAAAGTGTTTATACGCCACAGAGGCAAAAACTTTCAAATGCTTAATATTTCAAAACCAGTATCTGATATTCCGTTCACCTGACATGTAGATGATCAGCCGAAACATTTTTGGAGTCCAGATTTTGCATCTTTAGTTTTGCATTTGGGGTAAGAGGGTAATGTAGCTAACAACACTAAAATTCAGTGGTCACTGAAAACGTTTCTGTAAACACATTTCTGAAGCTTCTCTTAACCTGCTTAAACCAGAAGCCACAGAAACCACATTCTGGACTTTTTCTTGGAACAGTGTTTTTTCATGTCTCAGCACTGTTTGATTCTCTTTGAATTCCTCATTTTGGTTCTTTCTGGTGATTGTTTTGCTAAGATTTGGTGCAGAATCTGATTATATTGTGTCTGATGATGCGCAATCCTTTATACCTACAATCAGTTTGTGTCTCATTCTGGAGAACATAGTTCTGGCTATTTCATGTGGAGCAGAAGAAACTCTGTAAAATTACTTTGAATAAAATAACTTCATTTTAGCATACATTAAATTTAAGAATTGGAGGAATTTAGTGTAATATCTGACCAATTTGACAATAAATTTATGTATTACCATAATAATGAAGACAGCTTCACACTTCTAACACCACATGAAGAGTTGGAGACAACAGCAGTTGAATAAAACTGATCACATTCATCACTTGGGCAACTGACAACCATGACAGACATTAGCCAAAGTTCTGAATTGCATTAAGAGCAAAGATTGACTGACTGATTGATTGATTGATATCCTGTTGTCTGTTTTATGGTATAAGATGATCATGGTCACAGTTCTTCAGAGTAAGCTCCACGGGCAGGCATGCTGTGGGGTTCCATCTCCACCAAATACAGCTTCACTCAAAATGCACTTTCAGTCCGGTCTGTTTGTTTAAAAGCAGAACAAAACCCCACAGAATGATTTCCCCACATCTTCTAAAGTTATTATTTTGGAGATACTTTGGCATGTTCATGCTGAATAGGTCACCAACTTTGTTGCCCATCATATAAATGACATTGTTAATTTGATGTTCTTTACTGTTCACACGGACATCCATGGCTGTTCTCGTCAAATTACCAATACATTTCTGGTGGGAAAAATCAAAGTAAATGGAATGAAAAAACACTTTTATTGCATTTCACATTTTTTTCTTTTCCACCCCCAGAAGTGAATGACCTCCTTGGGCAAGTGTTCTTCTGTCCCTAGTGTCCACCTGCCTGGAGATGCCAACCAGAGTGTCCAGCTAGTGTGCAAAGTTACCATTTATTTCCACAAACCCAACAGATGCCAACAAGAGCAAAACGTCACACGGCACAATTGGAGTGAGGTTATATATGAGATAATGGATTCCACTTGTACTCAGCAAACATCTGGTGGTACTTTCCATACTGATACATCTGAAATCAAGAAGAAAGTTCACCACTGCTCAGTGTGTGGGAAGAGTTTTAATAAAAAGAGTAATCTCGTAGCACACCAGTGGATTCACACAGACGAGAAACCGTATCACTGCTCGGACTGTGGGAAGAGTTTTATTCAGAAGAGTAATCTCAAAGCCCACCAGCGCATCCACGTATCAGAGACACCGTATCAGTGCTCAGAGTGTGAGAAGAGTTTTATGCACCAGACTGGTCTACAGCGACACCAGCACCTTCACACAGGAGAGAGGCCTTTTAGCTGCTCAGAATGTGGGAAGAGATTCAGCCGACACTACATTCTCCAGCAACACCAGCTTGTTCATACCGGGGAGAAGCCTTTCCACTGCTCAGAGTGTGGGAAGAGGTTTTATAAGAAGAGTCATCTAAAAGAACACCAGCGAATTCACACCGGAGAGAAGCCGTATTACTGCTCAGGGTGTGGGAGGAGTTTTAATAAAAACCATCATCTCAAAGTACACCAGTGCATTCACACACCTGAGAATGTGGGAAGAACTTCAGACATTCACGTGCTTTAAAAATACACAAATGCATCAAGAATTTCCCAGCCTTTTGTTTGTGATGGTTTTTAATTGTAAAAAAGGTATTTGCAAATCAGGCCGTGTCTTGAATACAGATACCGCAGTTCACAGAGCGAATCCAAGACTTTCTCTTTAAATTCAGTATCAGAATGTCACTTGGATAATCTTCTCAAAAGCTGTAAGGTGTTCTCTAGAGCCTAAATATAACCCAGTTATTCAAACTCTAACAAAGCAGATGGAACCAAATGGCTGAAACTAATGAGCATTACACTTAATTACTAAGAGTTCATTACTTCATTACTTAATCTTTGGTTTACATCACTTGTTTAATCAGATATTCCTCATAGAACTGTTTCTGACAAATTTGTGCTCTTGCAAATAATAATCTTTTATGTTTCCCTTTTAATGCTTATAGTTTTTTCCTATATTCTTAATTTTTTAATTGCTAGCCATGATGATTTTTGAATGAACTGTTAGGGCTGAGTACATATGACAGTCTAGAGAGAATTGTCATTACATGCTCAACTACACTGAAAAAATAGTGCTTTAAATTACTCGAATCAAAGGTGTAGATATATTCCATTTTAATGGTTACACTAAACCGAAAGTTGCCTTTCATTTATTCTCTTTGGGCAATAATTGTGTGGGTTTAATACATTTCAGTCATGTGAGAGCAGAGAACACTTTTGAATCAAGTAATTTAAAACACTATTTTCTCAGTGTGTTTGTATCTCATTTAAAATATACATCAGTGTATATTTGAATGTTGTTCGGTTAAGAGTAGACCTACCCCCTATACCAGTATATGGTTAATAACTCAAATACTTCTTGGAGGAAATTAAACTGGGCTCCCTACTACCTCTCTTGTACCTTGTTGTCCCGTCCCATCGGTAGACTGTTCAGTATTAATATCTTACTTCCCCTGTTGTCCACGCCTGCCTGTGTATGGGTAAAATTATCTAATTGTTCTCATTCTGCAAGGACTTTCCTGTTTCCTCCCATCTCTCAGGCTCATTCTTTCTTTATTTAATGTGTCCACCTCTCCCCATTGGGCTTCAGTTGCCCCCAGAACCTTGTGTTTCAGCATACCACTGTAATCACTTTAGAACCTGTTAGAAATAAGAGTATATGGGACCTCCAGTCCCCCTTTAATGTGTTCGCATGAAACATATTTCCCATAGTGCAAGAAAGTCTCACTAGTTAAACTCTGTTTAAAGGGTCAATAATGAGAGGGAAACCCAGCGATCTAACCTCCCTTGAGACCAAGGTCCCACCAGTATGACCAAGATCTGCCTCCTGATGCGCAGTTAAAAGCATTATGCCCCGCGAAATCTGAGCAAATAACCTAAACTCTGGAGAAAAGCTGTAACAATCAGGCAAGGCTAGGCTAAGCTTGAGTGAAAATGCAATGCATAGCTATTTAAAACATGAATAATTTCAAAGATGATAACTAGAATCAAACTTGGTTATCCATGTGAGAACATAGGCTACTCTCAGTAACACTGGATGTCCACCAAAGCTAGGTCAGCTGAAAAAAAAAAACAAATAGTAACCAAACTGGCCTTCAGAAAACCAACTTGGATAAAAAATAATCAAAACCAAAACTGAGAATTACTTCTGTAATCCCAAACACGTTATTAAAGAACGCACACACATTTTCCAGAGGTCTGAAAACCCAGCCATGAGGCAGCTGATCAGGGTAAAGAAATGTTCCTTTATGAATTACCGTATTATTAAACAGGAGATAACTAACTGATTTAACTTATCCATCTGGAAAATTACATCTTTAGAACTTTTGAGATTACGTTTTACACTTGTGACAGAGTGTTCATTTTAAATTTTCTATTAAAGCCAAAACTTCCAACATTAATGTGATCCACCAGTTTCCAAATCACCCCCAAACCCTTAACTTGTCCTGAGTTTAGAGTTATTACAAAAAAAAATGAATTTACAGTGATTTTACCTGCTGGGGTGCACTTCCTTATAAAGTGTGCAGTGATACAGTGGCCCCTTATAGTCACGCGTGAACAATGTGAAATTCTTTCTCTGCATTTAGCCCATTCACCGGGTGAGGCGGGGGGCTGCCACCAAGGGGGGGCGCCTGGGGAGCAGTGTGTGGGGACGGTACCTCGCTCAAGGGTACCTCAGTGATGACACTAGCAGTTGGAATCGAACCCAGACCCCTCTGATTGCAGGGCGAATGCCCTAACCACTAGGCCACCAGCTGCCCCAGCTGTGATACAGTGAATGCAGGAATGCAGTGAATGTAGGGATGCTGTGAATGCAGTGAAGGGAAACAGGTCTTTGAAGAGCAGTGGCCAACAACCCCAGAAGGATACTAAAAAAGTGTAGGTGCAGGTGGAGAACAGTGATTTCCTGGACCACCTGAGCCTCTACCTGAGCCATGAGCCTCGTACACCACCTGCCATCACCACACAGTCACACCTGACCCCCCAGTGCTCCCAGTTCAGTAGTGCAGTAAAGCACAGCACCTGTAGATTATAGATGATAATGCTGTTACACACTACAGACCAGGAGTTGGGACCCACTCTCGGATTTTTTTAGAAAACGAAGGATACGCTGCTCTTTCAAAATTTTATTACAAGATAACATAGAAATACTTCAAGTAAAAGTAACTGGCTGATTTTTAAGTGTAATGTAACAATATACAATTTAAGTGTAATTTAATGACTGCGAAAGCTTGTATTTCATCCTGTTGAAGAATGACATTTTGTCCAGTGATCCGTAAACCAGAAGGAACTGTGTGATGCTGAAGAACTGAGTGATACTTTTCTTTTTTCAGGATCAACACAAAGTGAATGTCTCCAGGGGATCCACTCTAAATGACTAGAAAACCTCTGTGGAAACAAACCCTGAAAGAGGGAGATCTCACACTGTGACGCTGAAAAACAGCAGAACCTCAAAGAATATATAAAAAGTCAAAGAAAATATTTTATAATAAAGATAGAAAATGGAGCCTAGCATCAGTATATTGGCGCTCTCCTTAATTTGTTTACTGGAAATTTTTGTTAAATAAAGTCTATATAATTAGTACATAGAGAATAATTATCTCAGTTCTTATAAATAATATACCATAAATTCACAGTTTTCTGTAATTAACCAGTACTGAACTGAACACAGAAAATTTCAAAGGTGAACTAATGTTTCTATGGAAGCATTTTATTACCAATTTTAATAACTCAAAAGACTGCATTTTCTTTATTTTTATTTAAAAAACGACCTTATTATTCCTTATTCATTTAAGTACACTGTATTTCACAGCACTGTTATGACTTTCATTGATTAAAGTAAAATCTAATAAACATAATTGATCATCTTGTTCTGAGGATGTTGCTTTTCGTCACTTTCGTATAAAATTAGTCATCAGTTGGATCCTCATCCCTCACACCTCGTTGTGTTCAACATTAGTTTTAATTTTATTCCAGCGACACAAAAATGTGACTATTCTTGTTATGGAAACAGTATGAAAAATGTTAGACCTTCTCGTTGTTCAGCCTCCAACACTGTTTTGGTTCCACTGGAAATATTTCATTACATGTTTTCAGTTCTGTGGTCTCCACGGTGCCATGCTTAATTCTAATAATTCTAATTATTCGGTTGTACGAATAACTCCTCATTACAACTACTTTCAGCTACTATAAACTTCTATCAGCTACTATCAATAACCCCAACAGCAGATAAGAATTTAGTCAATTTATTTATTTTGCACTTTTTAAAACAACAGACGTTTACCCAGTGCTAAAGGAATTAAAAAGGTAAAAAGTAAACACGGTAAAAAACAAAACAAAACAACAAAAACACGATACACCACAATCCGTTACCAACAAACAGGCCAAAAGAAAACACGCTCTAAAGAAAGTTTAGAAATGTCAGTGGAGGGAGGGGACCTGAAATCAAAAGGTGGGCCGTTTCAGAGTCTGGGGTCTTCAGTGGAGAACACCTCGACTGTGTTCCTGATCTCCGGGACACGAGGAACAGTTTGCTGAAAGACCTAGGAGGTCCTGGTGGAAAGCAGGTGTGAAGAAGATCAGGAATATCATGCGGAGTCAGGGGCGGATCTACCGGGGTGGCATCGGGTGGCAAATGCCACCCTAAAAGAAAGCCTTGCCACCCCTGCTGCCACCCCAGTTGGGAGCAACGAATTAAAAGAAAAATTACGGCCAATTTGACATTTACGAGCGCGAATCTCCAATGTCCGACTGCGCTGAAT
>JBBPCZ010165095.1:0-17151 GCA_037974445.1 Brycinus macrolepidotus
GAAAATTTAGATCGGTATTGCGCAACAATTGGGAGATGGGGACCCCCCCGAATATTGACGGGTATTTCGCACACTGGGTGGCACGATACCGATACTGAGACTGCATTGTTGAGTATCTGCCCATTCCGATACAATCCAATATGGTCTATTTCACACTCAAACAACTAAACTGTTTCTATACCTATATAGTGTAGAATTTGTCCATTATCAAATTTTGCACTCATGGCTGAATTGCCAATGGCTCATTGTGAGACATTATACACTGTTTGGGTGCAGGAACCTGTATTTTAATCCCTACAAAGTGCACTATGTGGGGAGTAGGGAGGCGTTTGAGACACAGCCTTGCTGCTCATCTGTGTTGCTCATGTCATGACACGTCTCTCTTTATGGCGTGTTGCTCTAAGTTTGCTCAAAGCATTTACATGATGGTTCATGATTTTTCTGATGTCTGATCCAGTGATTTTGGACTATATGAGACCAGCACACCCCTTTATCAACACAACACATAAAGCTCAGAAGACTTATAGGCTCACTGTTTATTTTGTTTGGCTGGGTTGCATAGTTGACAGTCACCCCTGGTTCCTATCATTATCACTAGAATCAGTAAGGTTGCACCATTTCACATCAAACCCCTTTACAGTTACATTGATTTCATATGTAGCAGTGTTTATGTGGTTCAAGGTCAAATGTCTGTATGTGTGGAACAGTGTAGGAATCGGCATGTTTTTATGTGCATTTCATCTATTTTAAAGGACCAAAGAAATCACACAACTCGGTTGTTTCTTGGGTCATCGTTTCTTTATGCACAGTTGAACTAAGAAGAGATCTGGAGTTGGTTCTAGATGTGGTATTTGCATCTGAAGTGTGTTGTTATTGTCTTTCAACCTGAGAAGAAGTGTCATTGCCAGCCATCATGAGGTTGAAAAATACAAAACGTCCATTCATTCAAAGTAGAACCAAACCTTGGGGTGTTTGGAGACAGAAAAATGTTCAGCAATAGCAAACAATAGCAAGCCGTTGAAGGAAAACTGCTGAACTGATCAAAACATTTTTCAGGATGGAGGCATGGATGTGTCAAACGTGACCTCAGGGTTTCCCCACAGTGTGATGATGTAAACTAGAGGAGAAGCTCTTGTGAAGGGAACACAGCGGTCCCCTTTCAATCAGAAATGTCTCTTACAGCTCACTGTTGGTCTGCACTGTCGCAGTAACAGAAAAGCAACTTGGGATTAGTTCACAATGTTTTACTGTGAAATACAAGCAAAATACCGTAACATTTACAGCAAATAATGTAGCATTCGTTGAGTGTTCATCTCATATCCAAACGTTCCTTAAAAACCATTCAGGAAAAGATTCTTTAGAACAGTGGTTCTAAAACCAGAAGGAAGAAGGGCTGCACTGTTCATCTTCAGTGAGATCAGCATTCTAGAGAACAGAAATGTTGAATCAAGTAACATCTCAGTTGTGTGAGTGTCTAGTTTGAGAAAGAGATATTTGTAGTTTTTGGTGCAGTTGTAGTGGACTTGATTATGACATACTGTTCATAAAAAAATGAGCAAAACTGACAATGGCTCTGGTTAATAAATAATTAGGTAGATAAATAAATGATGGGTCAGGTTTTTGTATAAAAAAAAGAATAATAGGTGAAAACTGGACAAAGTGTGTGTGAGTGTGTTAAAAGCAGCTAAATACTCGGCGGGTGTTCAGGGTGAGGTGTCTGTTTCCCACGTGTCCCTGCAGCCCGTGCACAGTGTGAGCGCGCGCTATAGATCTCCACGTTCCAGCAGCTGTTGGTCACGACGCCCCAGAAGTGAAAAAGGAGAAGCCCACCTCTCGCTGCCGCGCGCGTTGCCGACCACCAGGTGAAGGCTGGACGTGCACGAGCATTGCCAGCTCCACACTCACAGACAGCGGCACCATCAGGTACCCAGCAGCCCACCAGAGTCAGATTCCCCCCCAGAGACACCCAACTACACGACCTCCCGCACACAGTCCGAGTACAGCCTGGTCCTGGAGGAGAAAGAGGGGTTTACGATCCTGATCCTCACTGTAAACCTCTACCACAGACCCACAGTCAGGAATCACCCGGGGCAGGGCTGCGTGAAAATGACGAAGATTTGCATATTTCAAAGTAAAGAAATCACGTTTATAGTAATAAAGTGAAAAAGAAACGGTCAAACTCACAATTCTGTGGATAAAAACTGGGAAAAAACAAACACAAGTTTTTTGGTAGGCTCAGTTTTGTGGCTTAAAGAAAACCTGTGAGAAGAAGCGTCTGAAGCGCAGAGGAGAAAGTGAAGAGTCTGGGCTGAAATGCGGTCGTTTTCTTGTGAACCCAGGCAAAGCCAGCACGCGTTGCTGATGAGGATGAGGAGGATGAAGAAGAGGATGATGGTTCAGGTTGATTCGCTGTGACTCTGTATCAGCGTGTTTGAGAGTCCTCCTCAGAGTGTGGAGACATTTCAGCCGCTGTACAGCCCCTCTGTGTGTGTGTGTGTGTGTGTGTGTAGACTCTGCTCTGGGCGCGCTTTTACTCCGAGTTTGGCACGAAGAGGTGAAGTGGTTGAGCACAAAAAAGCACCAAACTTTCAAAATAATAGTAATAAAAAAACTGCTTTAATGCGCGATAAAATAATTGTCGGCGTTAAGTAAATAATGCGTTAACGCGATAATAACGCGTTAACTTGCCCAGCCCTATTTAGAACACACAGAGTTCTAAACATTACCTGGATTTCTGTTATTATTGTTTTAGCTACAGATTTGGTTAAAAGTACTGGTAAGCCTGGATTTTATTCAAGTTAAGTAAGCTGACCTTCAAGTTTAAGTTGCAGCGGTTTCTAAGGGCCCCATTCCTCGCTGTCTGAATGTTTATGGGATCCCAGGTAGAGTCAGTAAGACTCTATTTCTGTGATAAAAAGCCTGTATTTGCTCAAATGTATGTTGAAAAGTCAGAGTGGTTCTCTTTCCTTTGGACAGATGAAACAAAATTGAAGCTTTCTGGTAAATCACACCAATTTTGCTCAGATGCTAAGAGAAAAGAGAAAATTCGATGAAATTCAAAGATTATGAAGCCATTTTGGAGCCAAATGTACACCCCAGAGTCATAAAGCTGTGTCTCAGCTGCAGGCTGTGGATCCTCCAGCAGGATAAAGATCTTAAGGAAAGCTAATGACATCCTGTATGACCACTCACATATCCTGCATAGCGCCTTTGAATGGCCTCCTCTAGTTGGCGTCTTCACTGCCGTCACTGCAGAACGATTTGACTTGTTGTATCCCAGTTGCAAATGTTCTTCTGCACAATAATGGTACTGGGTTAGTCCCATATACCACAGGAAATGAGCAGCAGTCGACTCTTTATTATGCTCTTTATTAGGTACCTTAGGGTTGTATAGCATCTGGCTGGTCTGTGGTTTGAGTGGCTTTATTATGTTTATTATGTCAAGAGGGGGCAGAGCCGTCTTTACCTACTGAGGAAGTTCAGGTCCTTCAGTGTCTGTAGGACCATCCTGAACAGGTTAAACAGGCTGATCAGAAAGGCTGGTTCTGTTTTGGGTGTCAGACTGGAGAACCTGGTGGAGACGTCTGAGAGGAGAACGCTGAAGAAGCTTCTCGGCATCATGGACAACCACTACCATCCCATGCACGCCTCCCTAATAGGCCATCGGAGCACACGCAGCAAAAGACTCAACGCCTCAAAATGCAGGTGTGAGCGCCACAGGAAATCCTTTATGCCTGTGGCCATAAGACTCTATAACTCCTCCCCGTTCTGTAGGTGATCTTTTTAAGTTTTAAGTTTTTAAGTCATTCTGTTCTGAATCGGACCTGTGCAACTCAACTGTTTAATCTGTGAACTGATTGAATGTTATTGCATGTTAATCTCATCATTATATCACCTGCTGCTATTTTATTGCATTTATTTTTATGGCATCACTACTAAGTCACTTTCATAAGACATTTTGCACTGCTGATCTGCTGGTACAGTACACTAAATCCTACACACAGCAATGTCAGTGTTACAGCTTTTACATTTTTTTCCATTGTCTTATTTTATTCTTTCTTGTTGCACTGAGTATGCTAACGACTCAAACATTTCCCTCAGAATAAATCAAGTTCTCATCTTATCTTGTGTTTATTTTGTGTATTCTGACTGCCTGCCACCAACTGCCCTTAATGGATAATTAAAGTTATACTGAAATGAACTGAACTGAAAGAAAAAAAAAAGCTCCCAAGAAAAGATGAGAAGAAAACAATGGACCTGTCTGCAAGGAGTCCTGATCTGTAGCCCTTGATAACAGACCAAGGGTCCCAATATTTTTGCCTGTGCCATTTTCAGTTGTTTCATCATTAAAATAATAAAATAAGTCATAAATACATTTCGGTGATACTTTGCTAAATTTCAGCTTAGTTCAAAGACAATCGTGAGTGGGGGAAAAACTGAAAATGTGGTTTCTTAGGACTGAATTTCTGGATGTGACTTTATGTAATGACACAGCTGGGGGCGACAAAGAGTCAAAGCATCATCTACATGTAATAAAGTGCACAAACGTGTCATTTAGACACCTAGGGCCCCATTCCTCACTGTCTGAATATATCAGGGGGGCCAAGGCAGAAAACTCAGCAAGACACCAGTTCTGTGATAAAAAGCCTGGCAGTAGTTTTGTTTGAATTCATGTTGAAAGGTCACAGAGGTTCTCTGTCCTTTGGACAGATGAAACCAAACTGGGGCCTTTCGGTAAATCACACCAATTTTGCTCAGAGAAAAAAGAGAAAAGAACAGAGAAACCATCCCTACTGCGTAACATGATATTTCCTCTGAAATGTATTAAATCAAACATACCAAATGTTTGATCAAGCATATACAGCGCACACACACACACACATGTATATGTATACAAGTGTCCCGGTATGTGAGTATCATGATATGTCAGTATCCCAGTATGTCAGTATCCTGGTATGTCAGTATCATAGTATGTCAGTATCCTGGTGCGTCAGTATCCCGGTATGTCAGTATCCTGGAATGTCAGTATCCCGGTATGTCAGTATCCCAGTATGTCAGTCTCCCATTATGTCAGTATCCTGGAATGTCAGTATCCCGGTATGTCAGTATCCCGGTATGTCAGTATCCCGGTATGTCAGTATCCCGGTACGTCAGTCTCCCATTATGTCAGTATCCTGGAATGTCAGTATCCCAGTATGTCAGTATCCTGGTATGTCAGTATCCCAGTATGTCAGTGTCCTGGTATGTCAGTATTCCGGTATGTCAGTATCCTGGTATGTCACTATCCCAGTATGTCAGTATCACGGTATGTCAGTATCCCAGTATGTATCACGGTATGTCAGTATCCCGATATGTCAATATCACGGTATGTCAGTATTTCGGTATGTCAGTATCCCAGTATGTCAGAATCACGGTATGTCAGTATCCCAGTATGTCACTATCACGGTATGTCAGTATCCTGGTATGTCAGATTCATGATATGTCAGTATGCCGGTATGTCACTTTCACGGTATGCCAGTATCCCTATATGTCAGTATCCTGGTATGCCAGTGTCCCTATATGTCAGTATCCCTATTTGTCAGTATCCCGGTATGTCACACACACAGACACACAGGGGCTGTACTGCGGCTGAAATGTCTCCACACTCTGAGGAGGACTCTCAAACACGCGGACACAGAGTCACAGCGAATCAGCCTGAACCATCATCCTCTTCTTCATCCTCCTCATCCTCATCAGCAACGCTTGCTGGCTTTGCCTGGGTTCACAAGAAAACGACAGCATTTCAGCCCAGACTCTTCACTTTCTCCTCTGCGCTTCAGACGCTTCTTCACACAGGTTTTCTGTCAGTATCACAGTATGACAGTATCCCTATGTCAGTATCCCAGTATGTCAGTATCATGGTATGTCAGTATCCCTGTAGACAAGCTATACGGTTTATTGTAACAGCAGAATGTAAAAGTTACAGCTCTGTGTTTTATCACACAGAATTAAAGTCTTTGTTCTTAAACCTCACACATTTACACCGTATACCTGTGACGCTGGGTTACCCTTGTGGTTGTGACTGTTTTATAATTTACCAGCTAAAGCAGTCAGACTGGGACTTTCACTTCCTCAGAGAACTCAAGAGTCTTTCTGCTTCGCTCAGTCCAAAATTAGTCGGCAGAGTTTCGAGCCCGAGCTGCTGGTGTGAACAGAAGGTGCTGAAGGCGTGTGGCTCTGCTTCACACTGAAGAACAAAAACAGAGAGGAGGCTGGTGTGACTGAGAAAAAGTGTTTGTTTGTCCTGTCAGACGAGTTGAGGATCTGAGCTGCCTGTTTCTCCTGCACTGGCTCAGTGGCGCCCACATTCCCTTCCCTTCCACTCCACTGCGCTCTCAGCCATATTGCTGCTTCTCCTCGCGTCGGACTGACCCCTGGCTCTGCGAGGGATCAAAAAAAAAAGTGCTTGAGGGGTTAGAAGGACGCAAAACAAGCACACAAGCCTGTTAAGAGCCTGAATTGGATTTTACATTCTGCTTTAAACACCACAAGTCGTCCAGGATCCCTCGGCTCCGACTCCACACCACCCGTCTGTGCTGGGTAAGTTTCTAACTTCACTTTTCGACCCCAAACACTTCACTTCATTCGTCTCAGGATAGTCTGTTGTCACTTCTAGGGAGCCAAAACTCTGGTCCCCGAGCCATCCGACCACCAAAAGCAGTTAAGGTCTTATTTTGGTTAGAAAAAGTGTTTTTAATTCAAGCAGAACCGTGCCGTAGCTAGGCTAAGCTAGCCGAGTTAACCACCCGTCCCAGTGTTTACTGCTGCTGGGATTAAGGCTAACTCGGCCAAATATACATTACACATTATTTAGACTGTACTGTCTGTAAAAAGATCATTTTGGTTGCTTTATTATTGATTAATTTGCAAGTTTGAGCCGCTCTCATCCCGACAGCTGAGTCAGAGACGTCAGCTAACAGCCTAGCAGCTAAAAAGCTTCCCTACGGAACGAAATCAGCCCGGCTAGCCTGGGTTTCTGGAGCTGGCTAACACTAGCAGACTTATTAAACTTGTTTATTTAGCCCATGGAGAGATGCTTTAGTAGGTTTTCTTATAAAAAATGTGTCATTTTAGAGGTGTTAAGCTGTCATTAGGGCGACCTGAAGACTTTCTTCTGGAAAGTTTTAGGAAAACTGAAGGTTTCCTTAGCGTTTTGCGTATTATTGGACCAACTTGCTGGTCAAGGAGTTGGAAAAATTTGGTAACCTAGTTAAACATGTTTTATTCAATTTAACCAGCTTGCCTTTAGTTTGTACAGAAGTTGATATAACCAGCAGGACATTCATTTGAAGAAAAATGGGTGTACACTCCGGTGTTTCAGAAGAGTGCACTTGGTACACTACATGGACAAAAGTATTGGGACGCTTTACCATTACACCAATAGAGACTTTCAAATACATCGACCTTAATATGGAGTTGGTCCCCCCTTTGCAGCTAGAACAGTTTCCACTCTTTTTGGAAGGCTTCCCACAAGATTTTGGAGTTTCTGTGGGATTTTGTGTCCATTCATTCTGTAGAGCATTTATGAGGTCAGGCACTGATGTTGGACGAGATGATTTCTCCGTTCCAGTTCATCCCAAAGGTGTTGGATGTGGTTGAGGTCAGGGCTCTGTGCGGGCCAGTCAAGTTCTTCCACACCGAACGTATCCAACGTGTCTTTATGGAGCTTGCTTTGTGCACTGGGGCACAGTCATGCTGGAATAGAAAAGGGCCTTTCTCAAACTGTGTTCACAAAGTTGGAAGCATGCCTCTGTCCAAAATGTCTTGGTATGATGAAGCATTCAGATTGCCCTTGACTGGAAGTAAGGGACCTAGCCCAAACTCTGAAAAACAGGTGTGTCCTTATACTTTTGTCCATATAGTGTATGTAGCACCACTCTTTCTTCAAAACTGTTTAGTTTTTCAGTGCAGGTGGTTAGGAAATGTCACAGGATTGTCTTACACAGCTAGAAAAAAAAATCAGGTTAATTTCCACGTCATCTAGCTTTGTTGGTTTTCTCTGCGCCCAACAACTTGCCATTACTCATTACCTGCACACCTACACAGAAAGAAGGCCAGTATGAAGTGGAACAGCACTTTCAGAGCTACTGTTTTCACTGATATAGCACACCTGATTCAGCGCCTTAGCCAATTACAGAGTCTGGGTTTAGTGTCTGTGTGAGTTATTAGAGCTGGGAAAACAAACACTATATGGACAGAAGTATTGGGATGCCTGACCATGACACCAGCTACTTTAATGACATTGCATTTAAATACATAGACTTTAGTATGGAGTTGGTCCCCTTTATAACAACTTCCACAAGACTTTGGAGTGTTTCTGTGGTAGTTTGTGCCCATTCATTCTGTAGAGCATTAATGAAGTCAAGCACTGATGTTGGACGAGAAGGTCTGGCTCGCAATCTCTGTTCCAGTTCATACCCAAGGTGCTGGATGGGGTTGAGGTCAGGGCTCTGTGAGGGCCAGTCAAGTTCTTCCACACCAAACTCATCCAACCATGTCTTTATGGAGCTTGCTTTGTGCACGGGGGCACAGTCATGCTGGAATAGAAAAGGTTCTTCCCCAAACTGTGTCCAAAAAGTTAGAAACATGGCGTTGGCCAAAATGTCTTGGTATTATGAAATATTAAGATTGCCCTTGACTGGAAGTAAGGGACCTAGCCCAAACCCTGAAAGAAAAAAAAAAAAGAAAGAAAAAAAAACAGGTGTGTCCCAATACTTTTGTCCATACAGTGTAACAGTAAGTGGAAGACCACCTTCAACTGTGTTTAAAGGGAAACTCCACCCATCTTTCAGAATTTCAGCATAAAACAATTATACAGCTGTTCAAATTGGTGGTTTAATGTGATAAGTTTCAGTTTTGAAATAAGGTTTAGGTTGTAAAATTGAGAGATTTTTAAACTTACTCTGAGCAGAGAAGTGCATGCAATCTGATGTAAGAAATAGATGGCACCCAAATTTATTTATTTATTTTTTTAATTTTTTTTTTTTACCTACCTTATCGCCATTACATGTAAAAACTCGGAAGACCTGTGTAGGTTCACTGGTGATTTTGTGAAGTAAATAAAATGTGTATATTTGTACTGTAGACATCACAAACCCAGCCTCTATCACTTTCACTCTAAAGAAATGAGTTGGTAAGTTTCTCACATCAAACAACCCTTAGTAATTTTGTTTACACTTAAACCATTGAATTTTTCAGAATTCTTGAAAAACATATGCAGCGGCTCTTCACTGTCGGGTCGTTATGTAGCCTTGTGTGTGCTGCACTTCAGTAAAATGTTAAGAATCCCCTCTTTAAGTCTAATAGAGAATAATAGAGAGCCCAAATGCTAGCTGCAGCGTTTCACAGTCCCTGTCTGTGTCTCGCAGAGTTTGGTGTTTTCCCTGTCTACACCTCTTTCAAATCAGCAGCTAGTTGTTAAACTCTTGTAGACTTGGGTCAGATGTGTTATAGCAGGAAAAGCAGTGTGTAGTGTTTTACAGGGAAACAGGATCGCTCATTTTGTTCTATAGTTTTTGTATGGAAGTTAAAAGCTACTCATTAGCCACTCAGTGAATATAGTCGGGAATTTTGCTGAGATTCTATAATATAGTCCAGCTCTAGTGTAATAATCCTAGTTTACATAATCACTCCTGCTAATCATGTACTACACTAATAGAAAAATTCAGTTTACTTTAAAATTAAAATGACTTTTTTCTTCCCCAAGTTATAAACTTTCCTGCAGTATAGATGCATATTTTACCTTTTTTTTACCATATCTTTTTAAACGTAACAATAAAAAAAAGCCTTAAAAGTTTACTATATTGCGATTAGATTCTGCGATACATTGTAATTTACTTCTTCTATATATTATTAAAATGCATTATAAGAAAAATAACACACAATGCAATTCCTCTCACTTAAATCTTCCCCTTTCATTTCTTTCCCATTTCCAATTGCGCCCTTCAGAATGGTGGACTTCAGAAGCAGTGTTATCAGGATAGACGTATGTACCAAAGTAAAAGTATGTTAGACCAATTACAAAATATATATAAAATATGAAATCTGAATAATTGGTGTAGCTGTGTCAATATAATATTGTGTGAAAAAAAAAAATTATTGCAATACATAGATTTTTTTTTTTGGTACCTCTTACAATTGCAGTGGACTGTGATGCAATTGCATTTCCATACTGACGGTGTACCCTTGAGGGTACCACCGCAGTGACAGCTTTTGTATCCTGAAAGGTACAGTTTCGTACCTTTTTTCTGAGCTGGTAATTCTAGATTAGGTCTTGCATTCTGTTTGTGTCCCAATTTTTCAAACCTGTTGTTCAAAGTACACTGTAGTCAGATGATCCTGACTATAATCAATATTTCATCTTTACTGCCTATAAGTGAAATGCTTGTTTTTTGGGAAAAGGCTTGCAAATAAACAGCAGGCGGTGACTTTTATGTCCTTTTAGAGCTAGGGTGTATAAAGGCAGACCCATCGTTAGGCAGTAATCCATCTTGACATTGAATTGACTGTATTACTTTAACATGCAGAACATTTGTTACCTAAAGGCAGTTTTCATAGTTTCCAGTGTTTTAATCCGCCTGCCGAGAAAGCTGGCTGTAACTGTGTGCTATGGTTGTTGTCTTGGACATCAAAGCTTAATACTAGTGTTGTGAAATGTTTTTGTTATTGGGTACAGAAATCAAAATAGTAGTTCATAATACAGACTTTGTTAAAATAAGAAATTGCACGGATCAAACACCAGGTATTGGTATACTGTCTATATCAGCAGAAAATGTTGCTTCAGAGTTAAAAAAAAATCATTAATCTAATCTTGTTACAAATTAAGTTAAGTAATCAACTAGGTTTATTGTCCTTTCAGCCATGTATCCACTACACAGTGAAATGAAACAACGTGCCTCTAGGATCATAGTGCAACAAAATAACGAAAACAGAAACACCACAGAATTACATGAGTGCAGACAGGGCAAAATACAGAAAGCCAAGAGATCTGAAATGTAACCTGAAGTAGCGTACGTTTCCACTGTGTGATAGTGTGTTGTTAGTCAGATATTTCTTATCGAACACGGTTGTAATGTACACATGATCTCACACCTTTACACTTCTTTTTTACTGGAAGTGGCAGTTTTTTTCCAATACACACACTTAATAACACTCTTCAGATTGCATGTAGCTAGCGTAAGAGGTGAACTGGTTAATCATTTCAGTTGATTGACTGGTTGATCTTTGTATTTTCGGCCCATGTGACTTATCATACTGTTACATAGTCTACATGATAACACAAAATACACTGTACACATTTATCAGGAGGTCTCAGATTCTTTGTTTACTACTTGTCCAGGTGGACCAGCTCTACAGGGTGGACCACCAGTGTCACCCCAAGAACAGCATATTCAGAACAAAGAGACAGGAGCAGGCTACTGAGCAAATGTTAGAAATTGTGGTGTATTCACACTTCCAATGTTTACAGAGGGCATCACTTCACACAAACAGTCCTTATCAGTATGAACATATGAAAAGTGAAATGATTAAAAGTAGTGCAGTGTTTAAATTAACTTGTTGCAAGACCAATTTGATTTGATGCTAAACACACACACACACACACACACACACACACACACACACACACACACACACACACACACACACACACACACACAAAAAGTCAAGTCGGTTAAGAAAGTCGGTCGGTAAAACTAAGCACATTGTCCCACAAAGAGTGCCACATTGTCCACATAGGGTAAGTGTGCCCCTTAAGTCCACCAAATTCAGTTTTCAGGTATTTTTCATATAAAGTGACTTGATTTATAGGGAGGCCTGTCTAAAAATGCATGATTAATCTCTCATTTGAAAACGCTCATGAGTTCACACACGTTTTAGAGCCGAAAAAAAAGGTAATAAGTTAAAACTCAAGCCTGAGCTTAATTGGTACTGTGGTATTGTGTTCAATATTCTCAACCTTCTCCTGTAGATGTAGACTGAAAGTGTTGCTTGGGCCTCTGTCAAGGAACGTAATAGGCTGGTATCAATATCAGGTAATAGGCTGCCGGCTTGGTGAACATCGTTTTTGGAAACTTTCTGCTCGTGTATCTCATCGTCCTCCTTGTCAGTATTGGCTTTCTTTGTTTATTTTGTTTTTGTTTGAAATCCATTTCCCTTTTGAAACTCTTAAACCAGCGGGTTAATAAGCCAGTGTCAGCTGAGGCCCTCGTTCTAGCGACAGGAAACTGTTCTGATTTACGAATGATCAGCTCAGGTTGAGCTCACATAAAATGGTAAAACACTTTGACACGAGAACAGTTCAAATTTATCAGAGTTCATAACAGGATTGACTCCTCATTGGAATACATTGATATGGGCTTAAATGGTTCACCAGTGACCAGTGATGGAAAAAAAAAGGTTTGTGGTCTTTTCTAAATGAAATATGTATTTACATATTGGCACTATTGCACATTTTTGTAGTGCTGTACTATTTAAACCAAGATTTAAAAAATACAATAAAATAAATAAATAAATAAAATTGAAGCTGACCAGCTTTCAAAAACAGTTTATAAAACTCATCTTTCCATGTGAAGGGAAATAGGAAAAACTGACAAAGTACCATTTCTTAATACAGAAAAGTCAAAACATTGATCTCTCATTTTACATATTGTAAATGTACCTCCCGAAGAAGTAGTTGAAAATAGAAGAAAAGTAAAACATCACACTTTGTTTTGTGACCTTGTGTGAGGTCCCCTGTGACTGCATGTACATGGATGGGCCTAGATCAACAATGTGAAATGTGATTGGTGTACGATAAAAAATGACATGAAAGCAACACATTTCTGGATCAATAAAATAATGAGTAGCACAAAATATTATTCTCTCTTTTTTTAAATAGCACATGGACGTAATGTGTACACTTACCCTACTAAAAACTTTTTTTTTTTTTCGTGCAGCATTAATTGGCATCCTAGCATGTCTTACTTACATTGTGTGGCTGTATCGCCTGTGGAACACTCAGATTTGGGGGGCAGAAAAACTGGATTGGGACATCCTTAGCTCTATATTATCCTTTTCCTCCTACCCCAGACAGATGTTCATATGGGATGATGCTCATCCTTTGCTTTTGAAATGAAAATGACATTGAAGTTAAAGAAATTACACTGACTTACATTGAAGGCATTTCCCACAGCCCTGTAGCCCAGAAGTTTTAAGAGGAGTTTTTTTTTTTGGTTCTTTAACAGTGGGTCAACTAGTTGTTCAAATTAAAATCTAGACAAGATCCTATTATTTTTTGAATGACTGAACTGGATTTTACCTACATTTAATATCTAGCTCATCTGAAATTTCACTTCTTCATTTGTCTTGCTGCTTCATTCGCCTCGTTTTACTCCCTTGTGTTTGACTTGCACCTGCTTTCAACAGTTCAGACTTTAGTTTTTTTGTTGTATTTTGTGTAATGCTTTGCACAGTAACTGCAAAATGCTCTTTACATCTTAATGCATTTGTTCAGCTGTATGTCCATATGGAGATGGAGAATTTTACCCTTTTACTTGGTATTCATGTGACTCTATGCAGAGGAAGGAGATTTGAATGAGAGAACCAGATGTTGCAATGCATTCCTTTCAGTAGGAACTGTTGTTTGTTGTCTGCCAGTGCAGCTTTTGGAAAGTAGCTGCCTGAAAGGATGGCCTTTCTTATGGCGCTTGTGGTGAAAAGACCATGGACTTTTGTGATGAATTTTTGTGAAGGTCACTCTAATGCCATAGATGTCATCATGATTAATTAGGTCGTAATATTCGTTTCTGAGCATATCGTGAATATTCCCAGTGCTTAAAGAACACTGACCAACTGCATATTTCATAGCAAAGACCGATTACTCCTGCATAATTGGATTTAGTGCAGTGCAGTGTGTGAAATGTTGAATAAAAATAATTGTACTCTGTTGTTGAGTGTTTTTTTTTATTTATTTTTTTTATGGAGCACAGCTGTTTTTAAACTTGTTAAACCACAGCTAAACGGAATACTGCAGCCCATGCTGTGCCTTGTGAAAATGTCTTTAAGTAAGTGATATATTTTTGTAATTTTACCATGGGGTGCTGGACGATTTAGTAGCTTTGTTGCGATCAGCTTGGAAGGATTTGCCTAAACGTGCACTAACACATGCGTCCCCCACACTGTGTGAAACCAGTCACTGCATCTGCTGAAGCTGATGAAACAATTCAGCGCTCAGTATTAGGACTTTAGTGAAGGATTATTTCAGCTACCAATTAATCCAGTAAAGTGAAAGCCGTACCACTAGAAACAGCCACATTACCTGCTGTTTATTTTCCCTTTTAATTCCTTTTGTAATTCTCTGAATTTAACTTATTTTCTGTTGTTTAATTAATGACACATTAATTATTAATCTACATTGTCTTTTTTTGTAAAACTTCATTCTCACTACTTACTGCATGATGAACTGAAAATGGGACTCAATTTTTCGTCCTTTTCAACTTATCAGATATCAGGAAAAGGACATATTGTGACACTAGCATATTGGACACTGACAGGTTCAGGCTATTTCAAAACTAAACTAATATGTAGTGCTATTGTGCACTGAGAAAGTCTTTTCAGGGGAGAAATGTGAAAGATGCTCTGTGTCAACAAATTTCACACAAATACCAATTCATGTAACCCTGACAAACATTTGAAGAGGAGCTGATCATTTTAAATGGTACAGTTTGAATGCAGAGTGTCCTTAAATGACAGCAAATCTAGAGTATGAAACTAGAGTATGGAAATGAGTTTATGGAACTGTGTTTTCTTTTTGAGATTTAGGTGGTCCCTTTTCACTTATTGCTTAGGCTAAACAGATGATGACTTAACATACTGTGATATTAACTTTAGGCTGTATTTATTACAAAGAGGATGATGGAATAAAAGGTCCACCAGTAGGAGAATTATCTTAAGTAGCTTTTAGTAAAGGCTACGTCACAGGTAATACGACCACAGTTTACTGAATGGTACTTAGAAAGACTAAATCAGAGCCATGTCAGTGATTTTTATCAAAATATTTCTGGGCATTTTCACCTGCTATAAAAAATTGTGGAATTATCTCAGGTTATATTAATCCCATGTGAATCAGCATTTTGGTAGAACCCTCAAGTGTAGGACTTCAAGTGTAAAACAATGAAAAATGAATGGAAAATGTTGCTTTCATGCTGTGATGTTGACAACTGGCTATACATTCCCATGCTAATTGCAATGCTAATGACATATTGCATTAATTAAAGCCAGCTAGGTTGATGGATGGGTAAGCAAAATAATGGCCCAAACATTTTAACGTTTTCTACTTTCCTTTTGAAGGCAGAGTGTATATTGAGTGTCTGTTCCCATTTTCTCCAAGAATTGTATCCCAGTTATACATAAACATTACTGTTGTCCTCTATTAAAATCGTATCACCCCTTTCTGTCAAAACCTAATGCGGTCAACATAGTGCTTAAAGGAAGAAATGGCCTGACTGGAATAGAATAATCTGGTTAAAGACCGACTCCTTTATAAGCACCAGGAACTGGTAATTGACCTCGTTTCTGGTTACTGCAAGGCCAGTAGCTCCTAAGCTGATATGGAGATGGGCCAGAATCAAAACAGCTGTAAAGCAAAAGTTTATTTGGTCACCAGAGCAGAAGCTTGTTCGTCCTAAGGTCACTTCTGATGTTATGCAGACATCACATGATCTCCTGTACAATTGTTTGGTTAACATGCTCATAATTCTTTGGCAAACGTTTCGACATCCCTTGTCAGCTGCACCAGTTCTTGGTAAACGCTGGAGACCACAAGCACCAAAGGCAGGGCTTTGGAGTACCACAGCTGTTTTGTGTTGACCCTGCTCTCACACAGCAGGTGTAAGAACTTAAATTAAAAAAAAACAAAAAACACTAGATACTATCGGAGCGCTGTGTTTGCCCTGGCAGGACTGGAGTTAGTTATTTATAACTTCTGAAAAACTGATAAGACATCAGTTTTGCTGAGTGTGGTTTAGATGGGTTTAATGAAACTGTGCAAAGTGATGAAGGTGCTTTAAAATACAGTCTTTCAACTCGTGTTGCAGCAAGTGAGGTATCGTTCCACAACCTGTGTTTTGATAACCGAAATGCTAAAAGTTGATCGTATCTCCTGACTAGATGGCCGGTGTAGTTCAACAGGATGTTTGGTGGCTGTGCGATTATGCATGCAAGAACACGCCTAATTTAATTTTGCGGGCTCAGAGGCTCAACCATCACTTTATTTAGAACTGCTGTTTGCGAATTTACTTCAGTCTTTGATGGTGTTCGGTTCCTATTTTGGTTGAAAAATATCCTAATGCTGTTGCAGAGCATGTGTTGTGTTGTGTACCTCTGTGTTAAGACACTTTAAATAGTTAAGCTTTTATTTATTTTCTAGTTCACAGATAGTTTGATCAACTTTCAGTTTTTTTGTGTCATTGACACATTTGATTTTATAGTCAGTAATTATAACTTGTACAGTTGTACATATCTAAAAGAATCATGGTCAGCGTCAGTGTAGCCTGCCAGTAATGGCTCTTTGGTTTGACGTATTTCTAACTGGTTTGGTGTGATTAGTCCACTTTAAAACAGTGTTTTTAAGTTCCTTCTATGCAGCAGTAATTACAAATGTATTACTTAACAGTGACTATGTAACACAAACCGCATTGGTGTCACCATCCACCCTGGTCTCTTGACTTGGTTTCAGGATTATTGATGATGCTTCATACAGCACCAGCAAACAACATTCATAACACTTGTACACTCATATTAAAACGTACTTTTCCTGTGGGTTGATTTTTTTTTTTTCCCTCCTTCTTCTCTCCATGTCTCATGTTTCAAGTTTCGAGACATATATGTGGGCTCCAAGACATCATGTTATCCAAGCCAGCCCACATCGTTTTCTGCAAGTATAAATAAAGTTGGATAACCTTTTGTTTTGCAAATGTAATGTGAGAGTGGTAGTTGTTGTAGCTTAGGCTAAATCAATGTGAAAGAAGTATTGGATGCAGCTTAGAGATATAGATTTAAAAAATAAAAAAATAATAGTTATATTTTTGCATTTTTGAAAAGTGTACTACGCCTTTTGCTGGACTTTCAGGCACA
>JBBPCZ010165104.1:0-17150 GCA_037974445.1 Brycinus macrolepidotus
TGTGTGTGTGTGTGTGTGTGTGTGTGTGTGTGTGTGTGTGTGTGTGTGTGTGTGTGTGTGTGTGTGTGTGTGGGCCTGGGTGTGTTTGCTTGCTGCTGTTGCTACAAGACGTAAAGATAAGTGTGTTTCTGGGTGAATTTGTGTGTTAATACTGACTGTTAACATTTAAGGAGACTCCACTTTCTCCATTTCTGGCTGTTATACAGTGTAAATCCATTCCCTGTGAGATACACACTGGAAACCAGTTGAAATGCGGTCCAATTTCAAAACTGAATGTGGTTCTGTGGGTGATAAATGTATTTATATTGAGCCTTAAAGAGACTTATGTGCATTAGTTTGGGAGTTTAAGTGAACCAGCCATCATTTTGCTCAAACAGAATTTTTTTTCTCTGCTATTTTTATTTCTTTGTGTTTCCTGGCCACATGCGTTTTTATCCCACCTGTTTTCAGTCTCATGTAAGCTCATGTATTCACATTATTTCACAGAAACACATTCAAGTTCATTTTCTTCACCAGCGTTTAATTTTGCGAGTTGTGGGTGTTAATTTAGGACCCCTCAGTCAGGACCTGGATGTCCAAGAGGGTTTCAGTTCGTGACCCAGTCTAAGTTGCTTTAGGAGACGCATTAGAACGCAAGAAAGTATCTGCCGAGTCTAAACACAACAGCTTGTTTAATACAATAAAAACAATAAAATAAAGTCCAAATACTCTGGTTCTCCAGCTGGAGATGTGAGACAGTAATTTTAGGACAAAGCAGGATGTTGAGGAGTTTATTTTTACATAAAGACTCATAAACCTCTGAATTTATTGCATATTTTTAAACAGAAGGTGTTGCTTAAAGTTGTGTGTTCTCCAGTGCGTGTGTATTCTCTGTGTAACGGTGTGTGTGTGTGCTGTTTCACAGGTAGCCTGGTGTCATCCTACAAACAGCACGACGTTCAGGGTTTGGACTGATGGCGCCCCCTACAGTGCCAAAGAGGCCAAACTGACTTTTTAGAGAGACTCTGCTGATTCACAGGGCTTTATGGATTCGGCTCTTTTGGTTCAAGGACCAGTCTAATGGATCTACCCCGACACAGCCATCCGCTGTGTTTCCGGCTGAGGGGAGGGGGAGGGCGGTGTGTCTCCCTCGCTGGGGCACAGCAGCGGCGCTCAGTCCAGCCCAGCTGGTTTTACTGACTCTTCGTCCTTTTTCCGTTTCTTTCGTACATTTTGAGCCGCTATTGTGTATTTGTGCTGCATATCTGCCCCTTTTGGTTATTCCATTTTTATCGCTGTACAGACTTACCTTTTGGCCCGCCAGGTAAACTTTTGGAATAAAATGATCCCCCCTACTTGTCTGTGATGTGATTTTTATATGCTGCGTATTTTCACAGTGACAACACACGTGGCCTGGCCACTTTATCAGAAACGCCTCGCTGGTAGGTCAAACTGCGCAAGAACTGGCCAGTGGGAGGGTCATGGTTTCTAAAAAAAAAAAGTGGCCAGTAGGAGGGTCAGTGTTTCTGATTGTGTGTGTGTGTGTGTGTGTGTTATGAGCCGTGAGGAGACGGTTGTGCCGCTAGGTGTCAGTGTTGCTGTGGTGATGTGATGAGACTTTTTTGTTCGTCTCCATTTTGCAGTGCTGCACTGCTGGATTCCATTTTGAGTTTTTCTGTGTTTTTTCCAATGTGTGTGTTTTTCTGTGTTTATTTTTTTGTGTGTCTGTTGTCTGTGTCTTTTCTGTCTTTTTACATACTTGTTTTTTTGTGTTTTCTGTATGTTTTCCTTGTTTGTTTTTCTGTGTGTGTTTTCTTCATTTGGGGTTTATTTTCTGAGCCTCTGCAGAGTCTGATTCTGACACGGTTAATTTAAACTTTAAGTACCGTTTTACTGTTTTGGCTGTTAAATTCTCTCTACACTGAGACAAACTGAATGTGGGAGAAAGTGAACACACCTGGATCATTTATTTCATTTTATTCCGTGTAGAAATTCTCATAAGCCCCGCCCTCCTGCGCTCTGATTGGCTCACAAGAGAAGTGTTTCAGAACCAATTAACCAATTAATTTAGTCAAAAACTGCTCTCAAACATTTATGTTGTCAGTAGGTGGCGCCACAACATGCAAATATGAATTTAAAAAGTTCATTTAAATAAATGTAATCTTGATTAAAAATTTCTAAATTGATTTTTCATCTGATCAAAATGTGCATTCTCATGCCACCTTGTTGGAGCCTCAGTATTATAATAAGGCCCCTGACAGCCAATCAGCTTCCAGCAGCCATTTGACTGACATGACATCCATATATGGACTAAAATGTTTTATTTTTATATTTTTAATATTTTTATTATTAAATATTTTAGTAATTTTATTATTACAGTAAAGAAAATCATAACTGGACACAAGGGGATCATATTTCTAAAACCAAAGTTTACCCACATAGTGTCTCTTATTGAAAAAAGATAAATGTGTTTTCCTAAATTACAGCTGACCGAGAGCTGTACTGATGACAGTCACGGTTTATCTGATAATAATCAAAGCTCAGCAGACACTGACGGATGTGGATCAACAGGGGGCGCTGTAACCATCACTGCAGTTTTTGTTGGCCAGAATGCTTGGACCATGCTAATTGCCACTAGATATATTGTTTATTTTTCCACTAGTTTTTTTCAATAGTACTTTTATTTGGGGGGTTTTAAATTCAAAATAAACTAGAACACAAATTTAAAATATTTGTTAGTTTAAAAATAAAACCAAATACAAGAATCTAATCTACTAATTAAGATCTCTTCTTTATTACAACAGACCCCCCTCCCCATGTAGAGGAATAGCCAATCAGAGCCCAGAGTTCCAGAGGTCTATTTTTAGACCTTCAGTCCATTTTTTTCAATCCTTTATTCAAAGCAAGTGACGCATGGAGAGGGGTGACGTGGAGGAGAGAGCAGAGAAAGGGATGTAGAGGGAAAAAGAGGGGAGAAGGAAAAGGAAGAGATGAAAAGAAAGAGGAGAGAGAGAAAGATGGCGAAAACACACTTGTTTTTTAGTTTTTGTTTTTATTTGTATTTGCTTGTGTGCCTCCAGTGGTTTGTGCACCACAGACAAAACCAGGCAGGTGCAGGAGAGAAAAAAAAAACATCTCATGTTTAATAAATAAATATATTTTAATATCTAAAGAGGAGCGTTCACAGAGCGTTTTCAGTTATCTGGATAATTTAAGCCCAAAGTCACGTCTGACAGAAAAACAGAGAAATAAAGAGTGTTATTATTATTATCAGCAGAGAACCTTCAGGCCTTCTGGACCTTAACTAGATACAGACATCTGAGCTTCATTTTATTTGATTGGTAAATAATCCTCCTGTTTGTTGTGTTTCGGTTCTGCGGTTCCACTCTTAACTGGACACCTCAGTTCTGGCCAGAAACAAAAGGATTAAAGTGAACCTGAAAATCGTCCAGTCAGGATGTTTCTCTCTGTGGTATCTAGGCAGATTCAGCGGAGCAAGCTCTCCTATTGGTCAGTCCCTCAGGAGCCAGAATGAAGGCCTCACAGGTCAGATTAACCACCAACTTTAAAAGTAAAGTAAAGTGTCCTTTATAGTCACGCATGAACACACCACAGCACAGCACACTGTAAAATTCTTTCTCTGCATTCAACCCTTTCACCAAGTGAAGCAGGGGGCTGCCACCAATGAGGGGCGCCCGGGGAGCAGTGTGCAGGGATGGTACCTTGCTCAAGGGTACCTCAGTGGTGACACTAACAGTCCTGGGATTTGAACCCATGACCTTCTGATTGCAGGGGAACTCCCTAACCATTAGGCCACCAGCTGTCCCAAGATGGAAAAGGAATCAGCCAATCATGTTCTGATTTACACCAATCTGGAGGTTCTGGATCTGTCACTGACTATTAAGCCGTAGTATAGGCAGGTTTCAGTCTGTTCTAGATGCATCAGTGACTGTAGAGCCATAGTGTAACCAGTTCTAGACATTCAGATTGTACAGCCATAGTGTAAATGAGTTTAGGTAAGTCCTAGATACATCACTGACTTTAGAGCCATAGTATCATCAGGTTTCAGTCAGTTCTAGATACTTCACTGACTGTAAAGCCAGAGTAACCAAATTTCAGTAAGTTCTAGATACATCACAGATTGTGGAGCCATAGTATGAGCAGGTTTAAGTCAGTTCTAGATCCGTCACTGACTGTAGAGTTGTAGTATAAGCAAGACTCAGTCTGTTCTAGATATGTCAATGACTGAAGAGTCATAGTATAAGCAGGTTTCAGTCTGTTTTAGATGCATCACTGACTGTAGAACCATAGTGTAACCAGTTCTAGATATGTCACAGATTGTAGAGCCATATTGTAAATGAGTTTAGGTAAGTCCTAGATACATCACCGATTGTAGAGCCATAGTATAAGCAGGTTTCAGTCAGTTCTAGATACATCACTGACTATACAGCTGTAGTGTAAGCAGGTTTCAGTCAGTTCTAGATACGTTACTGGTTGTAGAGCCATAGCGTAACCAGATTTCAGTCAGTTTTAGATACATCACTGACTGTACAGCTGTAGTGTAATGTTTCAGTCAGTTCTAGATATGCAACTGGTCATAGGGATGTAGTGTAGCCAGGTTTCAGTCAGCTCTAAATACATCACTGACGGTGAAACCATAGAGTAACCAGATTTTAGTCAGTTCTAGATGTCACTGACTGTAGAATCATAGTGTAACCAGATTTTAGTCAGTTCTAGATACATCACCGACTGTAGAGCTGTAGTGTAAGCAGGTTTCAGTCAGTTCTAGCAATACCACAGTCTGTAGAGTTGTAGTGTAAGCAGGTTTCAGTCAGTTCTAGATACACCACTGACTGTGGTGTAACCAGTTTTAGATACACATTGAATGTTTTCCAGGCTGTTTAAATGTCTGTGTTTAAACTAGAACAGACAGTACATGATCACCTGCACCAGAGTTAGCTTAGTGCTAACCTACTATTAGAAGTCTCATAGGGGTGCTAGCAGAAGTTAGCATTATCATAGTGTTTTGGCTTTTATGGCCTGAAACGAAGGCCTCACTTTGACTCTCGGTTCTCCGTTGATCATTAACAAACAGTATGTACTGAGGATGTTATCCATACATATTATTATTAATGATTAATGATTAATAACATTAATAATGCCCGTTAGCTCCACTCATGTTGGACAGGACTGACTTTGGACATGAAAGATCCGGACAACTGAGACGTCCTGATTCGCAAAGCGGCCCCCGGTGAGAAAAAACATATTTATTAAATGTTTATCATCTCATGTTTATGAAATAAATCTATTTACTGAACCGGAATGACAATTCAGCTCATGTACGATCACACACACACGAGTCAGTCTGCAAAACACCTCGAAAAATATTAACCCAAATTGTAATAATTTTTTGAGCGAAATCATAGTTGATTTTTATTTTAAATTTTTTTTTCCTGTGAAAAACTGAATAATTTCACATGAGAACAACAGAAACAACACTGAGGCCCAGAGTTCGGCTCTGCTTCAGGAACAGTGAGTCGAGATTCTGCTTTTTTCTTACAAATAATAATTAAAAAATCTTTTTTTCATGACATCGATCGTGAGCACAAGAAAAATAGCTGTAAATGTATTTTACACCACTAACAATTAATCTAAAATAGAACCATAATAACCGCTTCACCCACTTTCGACCCTGTCCCCACTCCTGACCCCGTCCCGCCGAGTCGCTCCCCCGAAAAATGTTTACTAGTGTAGATGCGCTTTGATGTAAATATGTTTGTTTGTTTCCCAGAGAAATCCATGAGTCAGAAGAATTATGATCGTCTCAGGTGATGGGCGGAGTTTTGGGATGGAAATGCAACGCCCCCCCCCCTTTTTTTGTTCCCCTAACAAATGGAAGACAATCAGATTATCTGACATCAGTTTGTGCAAATTTCTTTGATTCTAAACAACAAAAGTGTCGTTCTGTATCGGATCGTTTTAAAGGAAAATGTTCTAGCGCCGCGTCAGTTTAGCACCGGCCGAGGGTTTGCTGCAGGTGCCGTATTGCTCGGAGGGATCAAATCGAAACCGCAGCGTTTACCTGTTTGTTTATTTGTTTGTTTGTTGGTTTGCTTGTTTGAAATCAAAGTGAAAGCCACTCGGCATCTCCAGAGCCCAAGTCTGAGAAGGAAACAACAAACTACTGTGTTCCAGAAACATCTACAGTATCTACAGTAAACATCGAGAACAGGAGGTAGCCTCATGTGGTGAAGGCAGTATATCTCACACACACACACACACACACACATGCGGTACACACTCACGCCGTGTCGCTATACAGTGGTGACGGTGAGCAGTGAGCTCGGTATCTGGAGCGTCTCGTCTCCGGTTCCGAGTCGGTTTCCATGGCTCAACAGCTCCTCCACCGTGGTCCAGTCGTCCAGCAGCTTCCGGTTCCGGAGGCGGCTCAGCTTTCTCTGACTCAGCTCCAGTACCGCACTGGCGCCCCCTAGTGGTGCACCAGCTGTGCTGCCGCTGCTCCTTGCCTTCCTTTCCATCATGTGCTCACGGCGCTCAGTGCGGCTCCAGTAGCGGCCCGTCCGGACCTCGCAGTGACTCTCCTCGTCCGTGCTCATGCCGCTCCGCTCATCCGCCAGTCTTAGTGCCCGGTCACGGAGGAGCTGGTTCCGGACGGCCCGCGGATTAGAAGCGCTGCCGGATTGCTTTCGTGTTGACGTGGGTGACGTGGCGGTCACATGACCCTCCAGCGTGCTGTAAAGTCCACCCATGGTCTGCCGACTGGCTGGTTTGGGCCATGTATCATTGACCTCCTGTGATGGTGTGTGGCTGAGGGTGTGAAAGCGAGCCTCTCTCTCCCTCACCCTCTCTCTCTCTCTATCTCTCTCATGCTCCCTCTCTTGGCCAGCAGGGGGCTCGCTCACGAAGCTCCGTCCCTCCCAAGGCACACAGGGCGACCTGCCTCCGTTGTCATAGTGCCGAGGCTCTTGGGGCAGAATGGGCAGATCACAGTGTGAATCCTCGAAAGAGCTGGTCAGGCTGGGCTGACTGACAGCGTGTTTTGGGCGTGGTCGGCGGGCGAGCTGAGCAGGGAGGGTGGCGTGGGCAGGGTGTACGTGGTGGGGATGGTGGGTGACTTGGTTAGCATGGAGTGTGGCATAGTCGGCAGGGTGCGCTGGATGGTTAGCATGGTGTGTGGCTTGGTTAGTATGTTGTGTGGTTTGGTTTGCATGGTGTGTGGCTTTGTTAGCAGGGTGTGTGGCATAATCAGCAGGGTGCGCTGGATGGCTAGCATGGTGTGTTGGGTGGTTAGCATGATGTGTGCCGTAGTCAGCAGGGTGTGCTGGATGGTTAGCATGGTGTGTGGTTTGGTTAGCATGATGTGTAACTTGGTTAGCATGATGTGTGGCATAATCAGCAGGGTGCGCTAGATGGTTAGCATGATGTGTGGCTTGATTAGCATGGTGTGTTGGATGGCTGACATGGTGTGTGGCTTGGTTAGCATGGTGCGTTGGGTGGTTAGCATGGTGCGGTGGGTGGTTAGGATGGTGCACTGGGTGGTTAGCATGGTGTGTGGATTGATTAGCATGGTGTGTTGGGTGGTTAGCATGGTGCGGCAGATCCATTTCGGGTTCCTCGCGCAGCTCTTGCTGGATCCTGTGTGCGTAGTTTTGCAGTGTCATGCAGTAGTTGGGTGACGCTGGGTGACTTGCTCTCCTGCGGTGCTCCACCTGTGGTGGGCGGTGATGCAGCGTTCTACTTCTCCTCAGCATCCCTGTGGAGGCACTGTGGTGCTGCAGCCTCCTCTGGCTGGATGGGGTGCTGCAGGTGGAGAGGGCGGAGTGGGGCGTGAAAAGGGCGCCGCTGCTGGAGCTGTGCCGGTTCAAACACGGACGCTCCGCCTTGCGGAACTGCACAGAGGACACCCTAAACAGGCCTCTCGGGGGCCCACTGACTCCCCCGGGCACACACACATTCTGAGGCTGTACTGTCAGAGCCTCAGGGATGGCTTCGAGCTCACGGTGAGCCTTCTGGCTGTCCCTGAGCTCCCCCTGGTGGTGCATGCGGGCATTGTACAGGCGCATTCGCTTTTCCAGCAGTCGCTGGAACCGCAGGAACTCGCCGGTGCTAACACTGTAGAACCCTGAGTCGCTCAGCTCCGAGGAAATGAATGACTCTGATGAAGGTGAGCCTCCTCCTCCTCCTTGGTGGACATGGCACTCCTCTAGGCCTTCCTCTGTCTCCACGCCTGAGAGCTCCCCCTGGTGAAAGCTGCCGTCAGTCCAGCCCAGTCCGCTGTCCAGTTCATGATGTAGAGGGAGATAACCCATCGTCTTTTCTAGCATGTAGTCCTCGTCCTCCGTCTAAAAATACACACAATTTATTTTAACAACATGCGCAGCAGGGATTCATTATACCTTCAGCCACCAGGGGGCCAGGAGGGCCCAGTCTACACAGAAAATATATAGAAACCTAGCGACAAAAACAGCCTATTTGGAATTCTTTGTTTTGTGATGTCACAACACATGTACATATAGTACTGTGCAAAAGTCTTGACCCCCCACCCTGCAACACCAACTGGAAAGTGTCTGATTGGCAAAGCCTCAATTTCCATTTTTCATTTTTCCCAAACACACTGTCAATACAGTCAAAGCACCTTGATAGAAAAAACAGGAAGGAACACTATCAGTCATGGATCGGCCTCCCCAAAGCCCAGATCTTAATATTTTTGAAGCAGTCTGGGACCATCTGGACAGAGAATGGAACAAAACACAGCCAATGCCCAAAGAAGAGCTTTGGAATGTCCACCAAGAAGCCTGGAGAACTATTCCTGAAGTCACTTTAAAAAATGACAGGATAGCTTGTCTAAGAGAGTTCAGGCTGTTAATGGTGGTCATAACGGTGCCCAGAACAAATACTGACTTTAAGGCTGGTTAGAATTAAACACACCCTTTTTGAGTTCATACTCTATTTAAATGTGTGTTTGCACATGTTGCAGTAAATCACTGTACTGACCTACTGTCTCATTTTCCTACAGAAATGGGGACTCAAAACTTTTGCCCGGTACTGTATATCTGCCTTTTCAGCCAACAGCAATTTAGGCCTGCCCACTCATACTCAAGTTATAAGGATTGTTTCAGCCCAAACTCAGGTACAGCAAATCAGAACAGAGCTCATTTGCATATGACAGTAACAGAAAGTAACAGAAACAGCCTGAGGGATAAAGAGAAACATGTATAAATAAATGAAGATGTGAAAAGTGGAGCTCAGAGGGGAAATAAAATGTGAGGAATTTAGGATTCAGGCGCTTTAATGTCCCGAGTCGTGATGTTTGTAAGGCCTTGATTTTGTCTGGTTTGCTGAGGGAGGGAAGTCGTTTCCAGGAACGACGTCCTCATGCTCTAAAAAGCTGCGTTTGCTGAAAGATGGATGTTTCCGTTTGCAGAAAAACCCGAATGTGAATTATTCATCTGGACGGAGAGCAGCGGACGGTGCCGTAATGCGGCTCCTTTTTCACAGCTGTGCTTTCAGAGCTTCATCTCAGCATCTCACCGATTAGTATAATACGGTTGCTTAGCAACACATAACTTATTTACATAACATTTGGTTCTGCAGCCGAACAGTGAGGGACGTGAAGGAGGCGTCACGGCTGCCAGACGCGAATCCCCCCCCACCCCCACCCCCCATTTTTGACGGATCTTTTTGAACGTGCTAATTATTCTGTTTGTGAAATTTGTGGTTTAAATGGTGACTTCATGAGGCCGTTTAAGAGTTAAGACTGACGGCTCATTCTCAGCTAAAGCGAACCTGCAAATAAAATCTCCAAAAATCCATTAATGTGCCCCCAGTGACCCCACGTCCCTCATCAGTCTGAAAATAGTAACGAACTCTGCGCCGTCTCATTTCTGTCGTCACCTCTCTGTTAAAGAACGTTTCCGGCTGCCGTTTCCTCTCCATGAATCATTTAATCACCAGCAGACCGCTGACGCTCAGGCATTTCGCTGCCATGGTTACCAGCAGCCAACAACACCCACCTCCCAAAACTCCCAAAGCACCTGGAAATGATTTTGCTCTCACCTGCACCATTCTGCTCTCACCTGGATTACAGTCTTCTCACCTGTACCAAACTGGTCTTACCTGTATTTCAGTGGTCTCACCTGTATCACTCTGATCTCAGCTGTACTACACTGGTCTCACTAGTACCACACTTATCTCCCATGTATCTCAGTAATCTCACCTGTCACACTCTGATCTCATCTGTCCCACTCTGATCTCACCTGTATCTCAGTGATCTCAACTGTCCCACTCTGATCTCACCTGTACCACACCGATCTCACCTGTACCACACTGATCTCACCTGTATCTCACTGATCTCACCTGTCCCACTCTGATCTCATCTGTATCTCAGTGATCTCACCTGTCCCACTCTGATCTCACCTGTATCTCAGTGATCTCACCTGTATCTCAGTGATCTCACCTGTCCCACTCTGATCTCACCTGTACCAAACTAATCTCACCTGTACCATACTTGATCTCACCTGTATCTCAGTGGTCTCACCTGTACCACTCTGATCTCACCTGTATCTCAGTCATCTCACCAGTCCCACTCTGGTCTCACTTGTACCACACTCACCTCACCAGTATCTCAGTGCACTCACCTGGCTCTGGAAGCTACTGGGTTCCTCCAGGTTTGTGTTGCAACAGCCGATGAGGCAGCTCTGCCCCTGCGGTCCTCTGGCCGAGAGCTCAGGGTCCTGAGAAAGGAGAGAGATTTCAGGATCTTCTTGTAACGCAGGTTTAATATCTTATAAACAACACAGTATGCCTCAGGTGGACATTCAGGCTTCATTCTGACACTCAGTCTAACCAGTCATAACGAATTGTCCATGGGGTGGCAGTTCTTCACATTAGAGTCGTTTCCAGGGAGACAAGGCTTTCAGAGCATGTCTGTAGTTACAAACAGGAACCTCTTAATTTGTTTAATTAGCATTTGCTCATCCCATCACTAGTGCAATGCTAATTTCCGCTAGCGGTCCAATGGGATCTACCATGCTGTGTTAGTATCAAGCTAGCTGTGGTGCACGTCTGCATGTTGCACAGAGTGTGCAATATGTACTAATGGTAGCCTGCCCACAGCTGTTAGCTGTGCTCTGATTGGCTATCCATGTACTAAATGTTTTTTTCTTCAAGCTGACAGTAATTGCTTTCTTTCCCAATGGTTGTTCATGACATCATCATTTTTAGTCTTAATTCCCACAGGTGTGTTTGCCTGGTCTAGATTCCCTACAAAATCAACTCCTGTCACACTTACTGATCATGTAGATGCTCTCAGTATCAGTAAAGTCAACCAATCAGCACTCATTATCAGTAATGATGACCAATCAGCTCTCAGTAGCAGAAATGCCGACCAATCAGCTCTCAGTAGCAGAAATGCAGACCAATCAATTTATGCTAAAACTAAAGAATCACCTTGCCCCACATACTCACACACTGCTGTTTGTTTGAGTTAATTATGGAAATATGTGTGTGTGTGTGTCTGTGTGTCTGTTTATGTGTGTGTGTAAGCAGGATCTCGGCCGGAAATAGGCATCCGGCTTCGGCACGGTTGACCTGTTTATTGCATTAGAACATGAGCTCAGTTACACAGACACACACACACACACACGCACACTCTCTAGGTGTGTGTGTTCAGGGTTGGAGTGTTTGTTTATGCTGGTATTCAGTTCTTTATTTAGTATCAGAAGCTTCGCCTGTTATTAACCCCTTCAGGTCGGGACACACTGACACCCCCTTTGGGCTGCCGGGCGCGTGCAGGCCGTCTGTAACAGACTGTCGGCCGTGGATAGCGCAGTTAGGTGCAGTTTGGTGCAGTTCAGTGTTGTTCAACCCTCGTTGGTGCAGGTTTAGCTGGTCGACCATGAGAGCGAGTGAAGGAGGAGAAAAATGAACATGTCATTCTGTTTTACTGGGGTTTTCCACGCATTTGGTTACAATAATTAATGTTCAATGGTTTTAAAACACAAAGAAAACTGGGCCGAGTAAGCAACCCTGCGGAACTTCATCCAACAACGCACCAGCAGCTTGATGGACAACAACAGCCTCAGGGCTTAAAACACACGTTCAGGAGCTGATTATTTTTAATAAACCACAACAAACAGCAACACATCTTTCTTTTCATAACTGACCTGAGCTTTAGTGTCTTAAAGTCTGTTTACGAGCAGATTTTCACCAGTTTCAGAGCCTGTTTTGCTGTGTTTCTGCTGTGTTTCAGAGTGAAATGATGTCACAATGCTTGAATGTTCCTCTCTATCTGTATTCATTCCTGAGGTGACTCTCCCAAAAATTCAGAAATGTAAACAATTATTACTCAGCCACTGATCAATCAATCGAAAAGTTGTATACAAGCGTAATGAAGGGGTATAACGCACGTGTCAGAGTTGGAACTATGCCAATATCTCTAACGGCCTCTGAGAAGAAGCAGTGCCAAAAAAGACAGGTGGAATACAACAAAACCAAAATAAATAAATAAATAAATAAATAAATAAATAAACAAACAAACTTAACAAGAACAATAGTGTGATTGCACACTATTTATTAATCAAAATTAATAGGGATGCAGAATAATATCAGAATCATATTCTTTTTCTACAGACGTTCAGATATGACTGATATTTCATGCCGATAACTGATGATGAAGGTGTTGCACTCTGGACGAGCAAGATGTTCAGGTAAGATAGGAATTCTGTGCTTTTTTAGTTTTCTCGTTTCACCTCATTTTTTTATCTAATAGAAATTAAGGGTATGGTTTTCCAGGTAGATTTTAGTCCCAGTTACTGCATTTTATAAATGTCTCTGGATCGACCTACAAATCCCACATCAGCGCCTCCCTCAACCTGAACTCGCCCCACTTCATCAGCATTTAAGTGAATTAATGATTCAGGTCATTATAATTAATCCACAATATAATTACACAATGGCAGCAATGTGCATTAAATCTTCCCCGAGTGGAAATTCCTCACACACACATAAACACACACTGGCACCTACGTGGCATGGAATCGCCTGCATTTCTTCGAGGTCCCGCGGAGCATTGGGTAGGTACTCATATCTGCCTCCGTCTCCATGGTCACCAGGCAGGGTCATGTGACTGTAGTAGGGCCTGGAGGAAGAACATACACCAGCCAATCACACACACCTTCATACCGACACACAGCTGTGATGGAAACACACACTTCCAACACACAGCGCCTTATCTCTAATACCTCCAGTATACTGCAGTGCATACACATACCTGTGTGTGTGTGTGTGTGTGTGTGTGTGTGTGTGTGTGTGTGTGTGTGTGTGTGTGTATTTGTAATATAAAGGTTTTTGTTCCAAAATGTAATGGGAAGCACTTTCATGATACACAATGTCAAATTTAAACATACAGGAAATATCAGTACTGAAAGTATTATTATTAGTAGTAGCAGTAGTAGTAATAATAGAAGTTTTAATATTAATATTATATTCATAGTAGTGTTAGTATTATTAATGGTAGTGTTATAATTATTAGTAATAGTACTAGCAGCATTAATATTAGTAGTAGTAATGTTATATTTTGATTTTATTGTATTTATGTTTATTAGTGTTTATTCTAATGTTCTCTATTTTTACTGTATTTGTTTATTAGTGTTTATTCTAATCTTATATAGTGTTTTACTATATTTAAGTTTATTGGTGTTTATTCTAATGTTAGTGTTTTACTGTTTTTATATTTATTAGTGTTTATTCTAATTTTTTATAGTGTTTTACTGTATTTATGTGTGTGTGTGTGTGTGTGTGTGTGTGAGAGTGAGTGTGTGCGCTGTGTTTATGTGTGTTACTGTTTGTTGGTGAGGAGTGTGCATGAGTGTGTGTGAGTGTGGTGTGTGTGTGTTTGTGTGTGCTGTGTTTATGTGTGTTACTGTTTGTTGGTGAGGAGTGTGTGTGAGTGTGCGTAAGTGTGTGTGAGTGTGGTGTGTGTGTGTGTGTGTGTGTATGTGTGTGTGTTTGCTGTGTTATTGTTTGTTGGTGAGGATTGTGTGTGTGTGTGTGTGTGTGTGTGTGTGTGCGCGTGTTGTGTTTATGTGAGTTATTGTTTGTTGGTGAGGTGTGTGTGTGCTGTTTGTGTGTGTGCTCTGTGTTTGTGTGTTATTGTATGTTGGTGAGGAGTGTGTGTCTGTGTGTGTGTCTGTGTGTGTGTCTGTGTGTTAGATCACTGACCTCATTTCTGAGAATAAAGCTGAGGGTTTGAGAAACCGCTCTGTTCCTGAAGTAGCTTTACAGCCCACAGCGTTTGTACTGTACACACACCCCACTGACCAAGTACACAACTACAGTCTACAAACTACAGGACAACTCCACCCATTTACCAAAATTCTGGAATGGAATAACTTTCTGTGAGCATCTTTAAGAGTCGGTTCCATTCACCTCCACTGTGAACAGTTCTGACTCTGTGAGTTTCACACCAAACCCACTCATCTCTGTTTACATTTTAAAGATGAATTCTGAAACATTGGTAAAGCTCCCCTTTAAGGTTCTGTGCCACTGGGTCCTCACAATGACACAATTAAAATGTCTCTCTCTCACACACACACACATTCTCTCTCTCTCTCTCTATGAGCGGTACCTGTCAGAGTAGGGGCCGTGTGTTATGGCAAGTGTGTGTAAGGGGTCCCAGGGCCGCTCTGTTTGTGTGCTGCAGTCTGAGGTTCTGTGGAACTGCAGGCTCCGCCCCCTCCGTCCCTCTATCTGTAGCGTGATTGGCTGCTCGTAGCTGGCCAGAATTCTTAGGGCCTCTCTCTTCCGTAAGTGGCTCAGGTCCCGACCATTCACCTAATACACACACACACACACACACACACACACACACACACATTAGTGAGGTCAGATACTGATGATTGAACATTGCTGTGAGGATTTGATTTTATGAGACCAATAGTGAGGAGAGGTTCTCAGGTTGGAACATTGCTGCAAGGATTTAATTGTACAAGACAATTAGTGAGGTCAGGTACTGATGATGGAACATTGCTGTGAGGATTTGATTGTGTGAGAGCATTAGTGAGATCAGGTACTGATGATGGAACATTGCTGTGAGGATTTGATTGTACGAGGGCATAAGTGAGGTCACATACTGATGATGGAACATTGCTATGAGGGTTTGATTGGATGAGAGCATTAGTGAGGTCAGGTACTGATGTTGGAACATTGCTGTGAGGATTTGACTGTATGAGAGCATTAGTGAGGTCAGGTACTGATGTTGGAACATTGCTGTGAGGATTTGATTGTACGAGGGCATAAGTGAGGTCACATACCGATGATGGAACATTGTTGTGAGGATTTGATTGTATGAGAGCATTAGTGAGGTCATGTCCTGATGATGGAACATTGCTGTGAGGATTTGATTGTACGAGGGCATAAGTGAGGTCACATACTGATGATGGAACATTGCTGTGAGGATTTGATTGTATGAGACCAGCTGGACTCACTCAGGACATAGTTTGTGTGGTTTTAAAGTGATTCAATTTTTAAAAAAAATAAATAAATAAACATTCGAAACTTTAACGTACATGATATTGGTCACTGTGGACCGTTTCTACACCGAAATGTTCACACGGTCTGAAGAGAGCCTGAGGTTTCATCACTGCCACAGCAAAACCTTGCATCTCAATTTTTTTGTTTTTCATTTTTTACAAAATGTGGAATTATTAGCCTGTGTTTACACTGAGTGTGTAGAAACAAAATAATTCAGAATGTGCAAAATAATTCAGAATAAAACACCATTCCACTGATGCTCACTGGAGGCTTTTTCCTCAAGTGAAGCTCCATTTTTGGGGACGTTGTGTTCCTGCATGTGTGACGTCCTTCATCTGCTTTAATGAGTGATAAAACCTGCACTAAAACAAAAAACAGCGCCGGCTGCCCTTCAGCTCACCTGACTGCTCTCAGAGCAGTGAGTCTGGGGGCTCAGTCCTGTGCCATTACTTTACACGCAGGGCGTTACGGAAATTACTGCTGATTAAAAGCCTCTGCTGAACGTCCTCCTCCTGTCCTGATGAGGATCAGAACCTCCTTCTGCAAAGTCCAGTCCAGTTTATCAGCCCCTCTGCAGATTATTATAACACTGACTGACTAGATCAAAACAATTCAGATTATTCATCCCCTCGTTAGCTAGAACCTGCCCCCCAGCCACACAATGTTATACTGAGTGATGGGGAAGAGGGAGGATAGTTATACTGAGTGATGGGGGAGGGGAAGGTACAGTGAATAGACTGACTTCATATGTCAAACTTTTGAACAGTTTTGTACTCTAGTAGTGATTTAACAAAGTAAACTAGTGATCAACTAGAACTGAATGGAACTGAAGTAAACTAATGTAAATTGAACTAAATTAAACTAAAGTAAAAAGAACTGAAACAAAGTAAACGAATGTAAACTAAACAAAACTAATCTGAACTGAACTAAACTAAACTGTTTAGTGAATATGAGTGAATCTGAACTGAACTAAACTAAACTAAGCTAAAACTGAACTGAAATACTAATGTAAAATGGACTAAACTGAACTGAACTGAACTGAACTGAACTGAGAGCGAACGGACAATCAAAATAACTCATAACCCAAAAATGTGCCTCAGCCAAGACACGTCCTTAACAGGACAGAACCCGAGGCCAACACACACACACACACACACACACACACACACTGTTCTGCATCCCTGCCCTTCTGTAACAACACTAGCACAGCGTTTTCACAACTAATGCTCATCATCACTATGAGTCACGCTCCACAGAGAGAGAGACATAGAGACACAGTGAGAGAGAGACGTAGAGACACAGTGAGAGAGAGAGACAGAGAGAGAGAGAGAGAGAAAGAGACAGACAGATTCATGTGTTTTTAACTGATGTGGATGAGGCAAGTCATCATTAACAACAGTGTGTGTCTGTGTGTGTTTGTGTGTGTACTTGGTTCCTCGTTTTGATTTCTAACCCACAAGCAAATGCTCAACCAAGCACTTGCAGTGCACACACACACACACACACACACACACACACACACACACTGTGTGACTGCAGGTCTGCACTGTACACACTTTCTTATATCCAGCTAATAGAACACAGTTGGCTGAATACGAGCAACACGAGTGTGTGTGTGT
>JBBPCZ010165128.1:5408-17144 GCA_037974445.1 Brycinus macrolepidotus
TTTATCTTATCTTATCTTGATATTTTTAATGAAAACTGAAAGTCTGACTTTGAAAACAACAAAACCAACTACATTTTTCTGGTAATTTAAGAGCCTGTGTTCACACACAAACCTTTCTGTTTACTTTTCAGAAATTATGTCTTTTGCCAACAGATTAAGCAAGCTGTAATTTTGATTTACTCCATTCCCTTTTAATTACCACTTCCCATACTTCCTATATTAGTGCATGTGTACTAGAGGCTTAACTGTACACTGCTGTATTTGCTAGCTTTTAGCTCCATTTGCTACCTTAAAATCAACATTCCCACATGTCTGTGTTGCGAAGTCTTTCCCCCTCTCTCTTTCCAATGTAATCCCTGTCTTTCCAAATCAAACAGTCCAGCTGTAGTTGCTAGGCAGGCTCCCATCGCCTCAGGAGGATGTGTGGCATGGCAGAATTAGCTGTGTAAGCGTCTCTGGCCATGTCCTTAGAGGGAAATGTGCTGATATCACATCTTGTAAGATTTTGGGGGGGGGGGGATGTGGATAAGGTCAACCACCAGGCAAATCACTTCATCATCTGACGCAACAGTTTGTATTGGCGAAACATTTATTATTCATGCTCAGCTGAGGAAAACCACTGACATTCCGGGGGAAGAGAGAAAACAAATACATTCCTCCTCCTCGTGCCCCCCAATCTCTGGTTTTCTTTATGCATGTCGATAAATTGGCATCCGAGGGAGCAGGGGAAACCCCCAGAGAAATGAAACTGCTGTGGGAAGAGGCTTCCCTTAAAAACACCTTTCCAGACCAGAATCTTTTGAATCACCCATATCTCAACTCTTAGAAAAAGGAAAATAAACTGGCCTCAAGTCAGCATGGAGAAGAACCATCCACCATCATAGACGATATCTTTGTAGGCTTCACTCAGAAGGTGAATACATTCAAACACATCACCTATTAAGCTAATTTTAAACATAAGGCAAAGACATCTGACCTTTAAGCCAGCAAAAACTGGTCATTTAAGCAGTTTTAACTTAACTGTGTTTACCTGGTAAAAAAAAGGTTAAAGGTAGTAGGTTGTTTGTGCTGTGTCTGTATGGTTGTGGTATTACAGGTGGTTGTGAGGGTCTTGCTGGTTGGTTTCTACAGTATTCTGGGTGTTTTCCCAGTTTGTAGCAGGTGGTTGCTAGAGTGTTCGTAGGTGGTTGCTGACCTTTTAGGCGTTTGCTAGGGTACTGGTAAGTAGTTGCTGTGGTATCCTTAGTGGTCGCTATGGTGTTCCAGGTGGTTGCTAGGCAGTTATCATATCTTAGGTGGTTGCAAAGGTGTGACTGAGCAGTGATAGCAAGTTATTGCTAGAGGGTTGCTATGGTTATTTAGGTGTTTGCTAGGATGGTACTAGGGGCTTGCTATGTTGTTGCAGGTGGTTGCTATGGTGCAGCTAAGTGATTTATATGATATGCCAAAAGATCTTGCTATGTAGTTGCTATAGCATTGGGATGGTTGGCAGGGTGTTGTTAGGTGGTTTCAGGTGTATATTTGCTATAACTGTATATTTGCTATGGTATTTAAAAATGTTTTCTAGGGAGCTGCCAAGTTGTTGCTATGGTATTCCATGTACTTACTTACTCTGGCAAATACTTTTACACTTTTAAAATGTGATGAAAGATGAATTGTACAAGTCAAATTGCAGTTCACCTGCAGTTAAATGGCTTAAGCCTTCTTTTGTGCTAAATTACAGCTCCAGAGTGTGTATTTAAAGAGGAAGTTTAGTCTTTCAGGTCAAAGAAGATTTAGATTAAGGTTGACAATTACAGGGTCAAGGACAATGCCACAGCTACAACTGCATGTTCTTGCATTTACAGTTTAGTCTCCACATTCCATGGTAGCTAAGTGTCAAAGCTGATTGAGAACATCTGGGGTAAGTGGGAAATTGTGTACATTTGATTTTTCCTTTGAGACTAGTGGAACTAGTCCTGGCTTAGCTTTCCATCTGGCCACCTCGGTGCCCCTCCTTTTCTATCTGCGTCACTTTTTCATTTGGTCTGACCAAATTACACACTCACACTCGACCGCCAAGGTTTTACCACCCACTGCTGTAGTGTCTACTCTTAATCTCCTTAACCACCAGTATGAATTTGAGAGAGAGAGAAACAGACAGGCAGGCAGACTGAAAAAGATAAACAGCACGACTCTAATTTGTAGTTGAGAGTTATACTTGAAATGCAGGTGGAAAGTAAGTGTTTCTGAGGGTTAGCAATGCATACAGGTGCATGGCAACACACATACACACACACATATACACACACAAAATCTGGCTAAGCAATCTACGTATAACAAGAACAACTACAAAAAACAGTTTCAGTAAAATAGTGACTCATCCACAGCTGGAGATGAATTGGAAAACATCTAGTATGTGTGTGTGTGTGTGTGTGTGTGTGTGTGTGTTTTACAAGTTCTCCTGCAGCGTGTTTAATTGCCTGTGGAATGGTGGAGTTATGTTTGATTAATGTCTGTGTAATATTTCTCCTTTGTCATTTCCGTCTTTATCTCATAACAGCACTTTGACCAACTGGTCTTTCTTATGTTCCACTGTTCACAGTGGTGGTGAATGGAACCACACGTCTGCCTCTAAAAGCTCCCTCACAGAGAGTTATTACATGAAATGTTTATGAATATGCTTCCTGATGCCCGAGACACTGCTTTCCTAGAGTCTTGAGAGAGTTTGGTCCTACAACCAAACCAATTCATGATGAAGGGGCTTCAAGGAGTGTGTTGTGAGGCAAAATAGTCAAAGAGAATTTACACCAATCAGCCATAACATTAAAACCACCTGTCTACTATTGTGTCGGCCCTTCTTGTGCCACTAAACCAGTTCTCACCCACTGAGGCATGGACTCTACAAGACCGAAGGTGCTAGGGTATATCTACCAGCAGCAGATCCTTTATTTCCTGTAAGCTGTGTGTCCAGGACATCCCACAATAGTTCAGCTGGATGGAGATCAGTTGGAAACACCTTGAACTCATGTTTCTCAAACCGTTCCTGAACAATGTTTGGTGCTTCGTCTTGCTGAAAGAGGACACTGCCATTAGGGAATACAGTCATTATCAAGGGGTGAACTTGGTCAAAGTAACATCTACATGAATGCTGGGACCCAAGGTCTCCCAGCAGAACAGAGCCCTATTAGAAGTTACTGAAATGTGTGATGATTTGAGCAAGTCTATAAGCTTCCATTATTTACTAGCTATATTAGCCACATAGCTAAAGCACTCTTCATTTGGCAGATTTCAAAGGGAAATCTGTGTACCTTTGATTTATCTCCAAACCACGGTACGTCAACAAGCTCATGGGATGTCATGGCATTGCTAATGTCAGTATGAAACAGTGACTCAGGAGCTGGTGGGCACAACTATATTTAGTTTCTTCCCTGTGTCTTCTTAGCAGTGGGGTGGCTGCAAAGCCCGCCAAAAAACTGGAGGGGGTATTTCATGATGTCAAGCTGATCTCTGCTCTCGATGATGCTAATCTTCACAAGCACTGCTGCAACGCAGACGGTCAGGCATGCGATGGCTAAGTGATCATGGGAATTTTTTACAGGGAAGAAATGTGGCAGATTTCATGCAGCAGTAAACACTGGTGGTGGTGTACGTTTGTGAGAGTGTGTATAGAACGTCCACAGAGGATAGGAACAGATGCGATGCCATGTAGGAGGTTTGCGCGTGTGGATGCATGTGTGTGTAAGCCGAGTCTCCGTGGTAACACACATAGGGACGTCTTGGTCCTGCTCCAAAACCGTACAGATGGACCGAAACACCAGGAGGCCTTCACACTCACTGACCAAGCTTTAATCTGAACCAACCAGTCAGAAGAAGCCGTTCCACATATGAACCAATCAGATGATGATGCCATGTTATTACATTATTAAAGACAGGCCTGTCCTTCACTAACGGTGTCACCTTAGATTGTTAAACACATCCTTCAGCTCACATTGTCCTTGAAAAGAAAACTAATAGGCAGGTGGTTCATACAGTTTTTTATTGATGCATGTTCATTTAATTAGCTGAGGTATTGATGTTACACACCGTTCTGGGGCTTTTTTCAATTCATGGTCCTGACATACGGTACTAGCACTGCACCATTATTGGGTTTTATATAGCAGTGCTTCTCGGTTCCAGGTTTTTCTCCCAAACACACCTGGTCTATTTCATGAAGAACTATTTGGCCATGTTCAGAAGACACTTTCATATCAATCACAAAATGCTTTGAGACACATTGGTTTCTCTGTGAGTATGTTTCTGGGTGGAGATTTGGGTGGCTCTCCTGCAGTAAGTGGACTGGAGAGCTCAGAATGTGCCTTTGTTTAGATTTAACATGACTGACTGACGTTCCACTCCTTTCTTTCAGTCATGTTCTGGTGACTGTTGACTATGAACACAGCATTTTCACTTAAATTAAAATGTGTTTTGCTGGAGGTCGTAGCTGATGAGCTGAACCAGGTTTGTTATGGCAATTTTCCCCTGGCACAAGGAATCATGCCATACAATGAACAAATGTTTTTTCCAATACAAATGAAGTGATCCGAACCCGAGCCGAAACCCGAGCTGCTTGACGGCACAGCTGAAAGCGGGCTGCAGCTGCAACACTGCTTTCTGATTGGTCAAAATATTTCATCACAACATGGAAAAAGGCCACAGTGGAGATACAAACTAACAACTGGGAAGTTGACAAAATACAAGCACAACTGTCTGTTTGGGCTGAAGATAAATTTCAGAGGGAGTTTTCTATGACTCTAATAAATTTATCTTTAACGCTATGAGAAACGCAAAGGTGAACCAGGACATTGTTAACAAGTTAGGTATTCATTGCATGTCTAAAGAATTCAGAGAAAAAATGAAAGACTCAAATAAGAGTATAAATAATAAAATACAACAAAAACAAAAAACAGCTCTGACAGAAAAACTTTCCGCCGGTTCGACTCCATGGACGCGGTTTTGGGACGACCGGCCATAAAATGTGTGGAGAGAACTGAGTCCGAAACTCCGTTACCAGCCTGAGATACACTGGAACATCAAAACCTGATACAGCTTCAGTACCATCACAGTACAGTTTAGATACAAAACGGTTCCTGTAGACCTGTGGAAAAGAGCCTTTAGTCAATCCCCCAACCCCCATGGCCTGTAGGACACTGGAACCCCTCCAAAGTGTACTATGTACTATATCCTTAACATGGGTCGATTTCAGATGGACTCATTGTCTTTTGTCTAAATGAATATGAAACATTTACAAATGTCAGATACTAATTTACACAGCCACATTCTCATTCGTGTTTCCGGCAGAGGAACTCATTTGACTTATTTCTCAGGGGCAAATTAGCCGTCCGGATGGAAGAAATTGGCTATGGACTGTATATTTCAACCAGCTGCATAATTCAAACTGTTAGCCTCCGCTAAGCGCTCTTCACAGCAAAGGGTATTGGGCTTTCAGATGTTAAATTGGAGTTAAATTGGAAATCCAAGGCCAGCTAAATGGCTACAGCGTTGTGAGGCCAGCCACTATAACTCAAACTACTGAAGGAGCACCATAAGCAATAAGCCATCTTATTTAGGGCAGCTATTTCGGAGCTGACTGGAGCACAAACGCAATCTATTGTGCCCGCTAATGTAACTGATGGATGTTTGCATGGTGAAATTTTAAGGCCGACTGGGATTAGCACAGGCTAGTTTAAAATAAGGGACCGCAATCAAACTCAAAATAGGTCAAATGCATTGCTTTAGCTCAGCTAGGGATCAGTTGGCTTTAGATCTTCAAAGCTATCATGAATGCTCCTGATGTCTGGAACTAATCAGTACATCAACCCTCCACACCAGTGAAGTAAATGATATTTGTGTGCTGCTGCTGGATCTTTGATAAAGCAGGGAGATCAAAACAAGGCCAGTTCTTTCCACACACTGTCTGAAATTGTTTGGTATAATTTGGATGAGGCTAAAAAATGTCCAATTTTCCAAGGTCCTAGCATGAAACACCTTTAGCTTCACATTCTGAATGAAATGGCCTTCACAAATAAATTTGTTCACACTAATATGTAGTTTTTTTGTCTTTGGGTAGAACATTTTACACCTGAAGCCTGATTAGTTAGCTATATTTTCCCCTCTTGATGTCTGATTGGTTGAGTTGACTGTTTGCTCCAGGAATCTGATTGGCTAGTTAAACTTTCCCTATTGGAAACTGAGTGACTCATTGAAAATCTGATTGGCTTGTTGAAAAATTCACAGAATCTGATTGGCTAGTTGAAACTTCTGAGTGAAATGTCCTTTACAAGTAAAGTTGGTTTACACTATTATGTACTTTCTTGCCTTTGGGTAGACTGTTTCTTTTACTCAGCAAATCCAAGCTAGCTTTTTTTTCTGCCTCAGGTGCTGCAGCTAGTCCCCGGCTAGCATCCCCACGTGGCTAACCCCTGACACAGTGCTTCTGGGAAGTGTCAATCATCTGGAGAGTCCAAACAGAGCCAGGGCGGCCACGGAGCAGATGCAGACACACGTACTTATACAGAGAGCAAGACAGTGGAGGAGGTTTGTTACAAGAGATTAGCCTCAAACTGACTGTGTCAGGGATCTCTTGTCTCTCAGTTTTGTCGGGATGGTCTGATGTGACAAAAACACACTCGTGGTTGGAAACCAAATCACTCAGATGGGGCCACTGTGGCACTGTTTTCTTTTAGAGGTTGCTCAATTCTTTGTCAAAATAACAAAACAACCACGTTATTACAAACATATCTAGTATCTACACTGGCCATTTTATCAGAAACACCTATAGGTGCACCTTTTGGGCTCCAGGCAGTTTATCAGCCCCATCTTCGACCTTCAGTTTCTGACCACAAACATTTGGATAGTGGACCAGTCTCAGCACAGCAGTGATTATAGTAATGGGCATGGTAAAAGTGGCACGAGTAAGATAAGATAACTTAACCATTCATTAGTCCCACAGGTGGGAAATTGACATTGTTACAGCAGCAAAGTGGACAGAACAAGAGAAGAAAGTAGAAGCAGCAAAACCTATAGAATAAAAACTGTACACTGTACAAAATATTATTTAAATAAAAATAGAAGTTTGTATATACATATATATATATATATATATATATATATGTATACATACATTGAATGAAACAGTAATATTGCACCAGTATGGTACTGGGGTATCAGGCACTCAGGCACCAGGGTGTTGCTTCTGGAATCTGATTGGTTAGTTGAATTCTCCCACCTAAAGTCTGAACTAGTCATTTCTCCATCTTACAGTCTGATTATCTGATCTGATCTGTTTTTGATCATCCTCTAATGGCAGCAATATTTTTAACACAGATTTTTTTCCTGTGATTAGCTTCTTCTCTCTCTGGAGGCTCAATGTGCAGTTGCGAAGATCACACTGGTGGAAGATGCGAATTATCACAGCTGTGTTTTACTTCAAATTGCACAGGTATAGAGTTTCTGTGCAGATGTTTCAGTGTGCTCACATGGTCCAAACCATCTGTCAAGGGGGTTCTTCACAACTGGGGCCAAGAACACCTGCCATTTTGACTTGAACTACAGCGCTGAACTCCAGGATTTCACACCACAGTAAACATACGTGTTTGGACTTTTAACAGAATAATTAAATAAAGCTACACGCAGCAATATTCAGGGTCCAAGCACTAATCAGCACATTTAGGCCTTTTGTACCAGTTTGGGGCCTTGCTGCAGACAGAAGGGATGGAAGCCAGGCTTTTCAGAAGGACTCCATTTTGTTGTTGAGAAAGTAAACGTCAAGTTTTGGGTACACAATGGCCATTTTGTCATGTGTTAAAAGTGTACTGTTACATTGTTTCTATTTTTTCATTGTAATCTGAGAAAGAGACATTTCATTATAGCTAATTCCCATAACTCTGCATTGTAGCGCCCCCTTGTGGTGGATTTAGATCTACTTTGGTAAGCTTCTTCCACTACTATTCTATATATTTGTTCCAAATATGGTACCAATCGAACAATTTGTATTTGAGTTACAGCCAACTGAGTCAAAAAGTGCCCTTCTGTATAGGTTAATAGACAGGTTGCAGTAAAGTGGTATTAAAGTCAACATTTGTTCAATAATTATTATAGACATTATAGAATATTTCAAGTTCAGCTTTGGAACAATTGGATTAAAATGTTATGACCATGTGAAAGCTGCATTTTGCAAATATCTAAAAATGGTAAAAACACAGTAAATTGCATTAAATCTTATGTGGTTAATTTCCATATTTACAATTTCTATCCAGTACCTAGTTTATCAATCCTTCATTATATTCAGTCAGGCGCTGCTGATGGAACTGAACAGGAGCCAAAATGGTGTTCTTCTATCTGACAAACTATTTCAACAAAAACAAGCTGTAGTAGTAGGAAGACAAATCTAAATGTGTTGGTTTTTGTGACATCACAAAAGCAGCAGTTTTCAGAAAGGCTGTTTGTGCAGCTGAGCTTCCACAGATGGATTATACGGAGCGGGAAGTGAATATAATTACATTAAACTCTTATTCTAGAAAAGATTTTCAGTGATACGGGCCTTTAAATTTATATTTATGGCTGCGACTTTTGAACATCTGCATCATCATTTTTTAACATCATAAACCATTACAATGGCACAAATATCTTTAATCTCTTATTTTTTTAACATTCCGAGCAGAATACACAGATACATCACTGGAAGATACAATCACTGTGTGTGTGAGTGTCTGTATGTGTATGTGCGCGCGTGTGTGTGTGGGTGGGATGTGTGCGTGCGTGTGTGTGTGTGTGTGTGTGTAGGTGGTGTGTGTAGGTGTGTGTGTGTGTGTGTGTGTGTGTGTGTGTGTGTGGACTGCCCAGCTCAGGAATTTCATTATTCACTCTGTCTGGCAGTAAGATGTCCAGACTCAAATTTATTTTTGTTGGAGGAGCAAGGGAATGAGAAAGAATGAAAAAGAGAAAGCGAGAGAGAGAGAGAGAGAGAGGGAGTGAAAGAAAGAAAAAGAAAGATATATAGAGAGAAGTGATAGAAAAAGAGAGAAAAAGAAAGAGAGAAAGAGGAAGAGAGAGAGAAAGAAAGAGAGAGGGGAACGAGAGAAAGTGAAAGAAACGGAGAGAAAGAGGAAAAAGAGCAAGAGAGAGGGAAAGAGAGAGAGAGACAGAGAGAGGAGAGAGAGCAAAAAGGGAGAGAAAAAAGAGACAGAGAAAGAAAGAGAGATGAGAGAAAGAGACAGAAAGAGAAAAAGTGAGAGAGAGTGTACAAGCAAGCAAGCGAGTGAGCGAGCGAGAGAGAGAGAGGGAGAGATTGGCCTGTATGTTTTCCTCTGTCTAGTCTGTCCAGGCCTCAATACAAAAGCCTTTTTTTGTTCAAAAAATTCCAAAATAGAGAACAACCCGAGCGGGATCAGAACCCGCTACTCGGGTCAATTCATTAAGAAAGTGTCGTAAAACTTTCATTTTAGCATTTTACATTTTTCATGCCGCCGCTCTGACTAAGAGTGAGGGGTTTGGCCCTTTCCACCCTCTGGAAAGCCGCACGCTTAAATATCAAAGCTTGCAGAGGGACGTCCTGTGCCTTCCCTATCAATAAGTGAAGCGCTGCAATGAATTATAGAGCCCAGCGTGATCTGTTAGGCACCAACTTGCACCACCATCGACACTCAACAAATGTTTCCTGAAGGACCTTTTTAGCAAATGTGCACTCGTCTGGAACCACCTTGATGGTTCTGAGAAGGGCTGAGATTCGCTAGCAGGAAGATTGCAGCATCTGAAAGGGTGAAATTTTATCCAAATTGACCAAAAATTTGGTTCATATTTTACGCTAGACCCCTAAAACTTGCCCTAAGACCCTTTTACGCCCAAACGAACCTCTTTTACGAACCTCAAGGCTGAAATTTTAGCATTAGCTAGAAGACAGTTGCTAAGTTAGCCAAGCTAGTTACTGCATTCTTGTAAATAATCTTTAGAATGTGAAAAGGAAAATTATCGAAAAAATGTTGAGCACTCAACCCAACTTGTCAATCAACCCACAAGTTAAAGGTTGATTACTTAATTGGCTTTAACTGAACCATAAAGGGACCTATTCAGGCCATATTTGGTAGAAACATACAAAAACATACTCTGAAGAGGCATGCCAAAGTCTTTCTAAATCCATCTCCAGGGGGGCACTACAATTCAGAGCCATAACTGTAGGCCTGATAACATTTTTATTAGCCTATTAATGTTGATGTGCAATGACTATGACTGAAAATGCCTTTTATCTATCATATTCAAAGTGTGATGACCAAAAAAAACTAATGGGTTTGATGAGAATAGATACTTCATATTAAAAATATAAAGCCCGTAACCCATCAAATGATGGTGAGGAACAAAACAATTCACACAAATGTGAAAGAAATTTAATAAAACAGTGACTCCTAACAGTTAACATTCTAGCCTGTATGTTAGCCTGCATTCAGTTCACCTCCAACCAGGGTCTCCAGTCTGGTTCTTAGAGATCTACCACTCTGGAGAGCTCAGATGTTTAAATTAAAGTTGTAAGATCTCCAGGCAAGCCCTGACCTGGAGTGACCTGCTTTGGAATGGCATACCTAGCTACCAAAAGATGACAAAACTAACCAAACTAAAGTAGTATTACCTTCAGAGTAGGGTGAAGTATCCCATGCAGAACTTGATTGTCTTCTTGTGCCGTTGGCCAGAGGTCTTCAGGACTAGGATCGGGAACCCCTGCTTTATTGTATAATCAGGCAATGTAGCATATGTGAACACAGATATTGTACAGATAGGAAGTCTGAAAATTTTGTATTCATCTTCTCATACAGCGTGACATGCAGTCAACTTATGAGACTACTGTTATCAGACCATTTGCAGCAGGTTTGGATCTCCACATGAATACTGTGTGTGAATCCTCTGACAAATTCTTGGTTTGTTTGTGTCCAAAGAGCAGTGAGGAGCTGTGACTGTGTTGACTGAAGTTGCCAGCTGGGACCAGCTTTGATGCTTCTCCTATCTAGGCTCAACCCAGTCTTCAAACAGCAAGAAGGGAATCTGTGTATGCTTTGATTATTTTTTGCCAACTAGATAGGTTACCCGAGGCAACAAGCCCTAGATCAGTAGTTCTCAACCCTAGTCCTGGAGGCCCTGCATATTTTAACGCACCTGATCCAAATCAAATGAGCAACTTTCCAAAGCTTGGAGTGGCTTTGTTAAAGTAGGAAAACATTAAAAGTTACAGGGGAGCTTCAGGACCAGGACTGGTAACCTGTGTTCTAGATCAATGGACACCAGCCCTGGTCCAGAAAATCTACCTTCTAGCAGTAGTCTACCTGCAGAGTCTCGTTCCAACCATTATGTGTCACACCTCCTCCAGTTAAATCAACTTCTTCAGAAGTCCTTGATTGGCTGGATCAGATCTATAAGTATTAGGTAAGGGGGAGCATGTTATGACAATTCATACATGACTGGTTTCTGGTCGGTTAAAAAATGTTGTCATGACAAAAGATGGGCTTGGAAAGACGCCACTGTATCTTAAAAAGATACAAACTAACAACTGGGAAGTCAACGAAGTATAAGCTCGACTGTCTGTTTGGGCTGAAGATAAATTTCAGTGGAAGTGTTCTACGACTCTAACAAATTTATCTTTAACTCTGTGAGAAATGAGAAGGTGATCCAGGACATCACTAACAAGTTATCTGGGTTCGGTTTTCATCACACGGATAAAGAATGCAGAGAAAA
>JBBPCZ010165137.1:0-17143 GCA_037974445.1 Brycinus macrolepidotus
GCAGCTCAGCCTGGCTTTTCTCAATGGAGCGAATCAGAGCAGTGAAGACTTCGACACTGTCTGCAATCTCTTTCTCTGTGTTTCTCTAATGAAAGAGGAACATTTCAAGTTAATCAAATCACAGTGAATGATGATCATATGATTAATATCAGTTTGATACTTTCTACAACATAAAAACTGAGGAATAAAACAGTTACATATTTTTCACCCACTTTCTGGAGCTCCACTGAGTGTTTGATCTCTTTGATCTTCTTCAGTCTGTCTTGGATCATCTGCTGCACTTCTGTCTGTGTCTCTGCCAGCTGTGTCTTTGAGTAGACAGGAAAACTTTTCTTGGTTTCACATTTTTGAGCTTAAAACTCAAGACAATAAATATTAAAATATTAAAAATATTAAAATATAGTGCATTGACATTCTTAGAAAGCTTGATATTTAAAACTAACAATTAAGGAATGCATTGTTGATTGAAGGATTAAAGTCTCCCACCTTTTTCTGTCCACTCTCCTCCTCTATAGGAACAGTGTTGTGGCTCTAAATGAGTCTTACAAAAGGTCACACCACAATCCAGGCAGGACTTTAGGGCCTTCTGTTTCACTCCAGTACAGACGTCACAAAGAACCTCAGGTTTATCCAAACCACTTTTCTTCTTAAAGTGATCCACAACCTCTTTCAGTGTTGTATTGATCTTCAGTTCCGGTCTCTTGCTGAAGTTCTCTTTACAGAATGGACAGTTACAGTGTTGATTTTTGACCCAGTACTGTGTAAGGCAGGTCTTGCAGAAGTTGTGTCCACATGGAGTGGTGACTGGATCAGTTAATAAATCCAGACAGATAGAACACAGGAACTGATCTTCAGACAGGCGACTGATGGAGTCATGTGCAGCTATGGAAAAAATAAGGAAAATATGGAGCTTTATTCTGTTATCATTTCAAGTTACATTGTTAATCATATTGCTGAGAAAACAGAGACAGCATAAGAGGTATATTAAGTCGATTTACATTAAGTAGACTTACATCTAGCTGTCTTTTCCATATTCTTCTTTCTGAGTTTTTCTGGCTGCAGTGATGAGGGTTCTCTTCTTCCACTTTAAAACTACTCAGCAAGAAATCATTTCACTCCCTTTAATATTGCATACACACTTTAGTCACTTAAATGTTCACATTAGCAGTGTAAGCACTGCAATGGTTATTCATCTGCAACAGTAACACTCACAGACTCATAGTGAGTAATATCAATAATTGTAATCATAAGTTTGTGGTTCTGATTCCTTGCTGCAAGTATACAGGTGTTCATACACTATATGGCCAAAAGTATTGAGACACCTGACCATTACACCAACAGGGAAATTAATGACATTGCATTCAAATACAAAGACTTTAATATGGAGTTTGTTATAGGTGCACCTTGCACCTATAACAACTTCCACTCTTCTCTGAAGGCTTTCCACAAGATTTTGGAGGGTTTCTGTGGGAATTTGTGCCCGTTCATTCTGTAGAGCATTTATGAAGTCAGGCACTGAAGTTGGACAAGAAGGCCTGGATTGCAATCTCCATTCCAGTTCATCCCAAAGGTGTTGGATGGGGTTGAGGTCAGGGCTCTGTGATGGCTAGTCAAGTTCTTCCACACCGAACTCATCCAACCATGTTTTTATGGAGCTTTATTGAGAGATTCTTTCTTTCCCTGAACTTATCTCCATCCCAGTTCACATCTCCACAAAGAGTTCTAATTACATGACTCATGACTTTTACAAATACCCCCCAGTTTACATGTAAACTTTTGCAAAGTATTGCTAGTGGTTTATCCTTCATACCGATTATTTTATCTCCTGTTTGATATTTGGGTTTTTGATTCTCTTACTTGTTTCTCTCGACTCTGATTTTTGCCTCACGTTGATTACTCTGTTTGCTCATTGAATCGCCTTACTGGACTTTGACCACTGTTGCTTAGACTATATGATTCAGTTCTCTTGTATAACGATTCAAATTTGTTTGCATGGTGGACAGCTTTCTGGTTTTGGAACATTGCTTATCTCTGTTTTTTGTTGCCTGTTGGAATAAACTTGATTGCTGTTTATACTTTGCGTGTGGGTCCATTCTGGTTTCATCATGACAATACCACACTATTCACTGGTCTAGTTTTAACTTTCAGCACTACATATAGCCTCTAACATGGCTATAACATCTCAATAAATGACGGTGTCAGTGTTTTGTGTGTGTTTTGACAGATAATTTGACAGATCATCGGAATGTCCCACCCACCAACTTGTCACTGTTTTTTGAGTCAGTTCTGAATTATTTCTTTTTATTTATGAATATATTTAAGTTCACAAAAGTAAGGCACAGATATATCCACCCATGCCTTTAGAGGTTCCACCCAGAGTGGTTGATTGACAGCTCTGATATTTATTATTCATCCAATAATCATGTGAAAACAGGACCAGACACCAAGAGAAGTAAGATCAGGAGGAGGATGTACGATTAGACTTCAATACTTTGGCCCTGTTTTACAATGTACAGTTCTACAGGTCGAAGATCATGGAGCAGCCTTTTGGTATTTTACAATAATATAACTTTTTATTCACATCTGAGTATTCAGTTTTCTACAAACAATATTATCATAGGCTACTTTCAAATTGTTAACATTTTTGTACATGCAGTCAAAATGAATGCATGAATGTTAAGAGCTTACAAACACTTGCTATTGTACATTTAGCCTCCTCTTTTATTCAGCAACATACCTGTGAGCTAAAGTTGCTTTAATCCACGCCCTTTTTTGACTGTGCAGCACTGTACAGTGATTATTTCTGATCAATGTGAACCAGTGGACTCATTCCAGTTCAATGAACTTGCCCCGCCCAGCTTAACTTATTGTTCTTCCTCATGTAGTTGCCAATGCAGGACAAACGCAGCTTGAGGAACTTCTTCATCTTAATAAACTGGTTGAACAGTTCACAACTGTATGTGTTTTAGTTTGCAGATATAATCTCTGAAACGATTTTTCAGCTTGATAAACTGGTTAAACAATTCACAGCTGTGTTTTAGTTTGTAGATAGAATCTCTGAGATTATTTAAAACCATCAACTGAAAACAGCGTCAGAACATGCTGACAACTCATGAGAGTAAATATCCTGTAAATATAGGGAGAGTCGGATTCATGGTAAAACATATGCTTCTTAGTCAGTGCCTTCATTATGACCTAATTTCAGAGTCTGTTCATTTTTCTATTATTAAAAATGAACAGGCCACAGAATGTTCGCTAATATATTAGAGAGGAATGTATAAACATGAGCTTAAATTATATATTTTTCTTTATTACAGAAATGGAATGGAGCTGTTCCTGTGGTGAGATTCTGAGTGACAGTACCCCCTTGTAGAGGAGTGCAGGTACACTTTTTGCAAAACTACATTGTATATAGCACCCAAACAACCCTTTGACTTGTTACAACAGAGGATCACTTATTGGTGCTATATAGAATTCAATAGGTTCTTTTTAGAACTATACAGATTCTCTATATAGATCTTTTAGGTTCTCTAAGTTATATATAATATTCATAATATTTGTTGTGATTCTGCGTAATACTGGCTATTATAGCTCTAGTACTTGTGGGTTACAGACAATGTTAGATATAGTAATAACACGGAGGCAAAGGATGCTGCGCTGGAACCTTTACTTGAACCCCATGGGCAACCACCCTAGGCATACACAATCAAACCTGAACACTTCGACTCTCACAGTCGTACACAATAGAGCACCCAATGCTCACACAAATACACCACAATGTTCATGATATTAGATTCGCAGAGGTGATTGTAATCTTATTTTTAAGTAATGTTAATTACTAAATATTAATTATTAATTTACCTCATAATGACTATAAAAGTTTTTTCATTGAGCTTATATCTGTCACAATCTTACAGTTGTTACAGTTCTCCCAATGATTTGTGTTTAACTGGTTGTTTGTTGCTCTCTGTATTAATAACCATTGCCTTTACTAATAACTACGTTACAGAAATTATGATTCAATGCAATTGCATAGTGCTGAACTTTCTTCTATTCTGAGGACATAAACACATGTAAAGATGCTTTGGTATTTACATTTAAAGCCCCTCTGAACGGCTTCAAGTACATACATCTCTCTGAGTTTGTTAGACAGAAAAAGGAGGTACTGCTTTGCTACCATCTACAGGCCAATAAAAAAGCTGCATTCTGAAAGAGTGGGGACGGATGACAGAATTAACAGCAAAGTCATATCTATAATTCACACATCACAACAGTCACTGCCTGTCAGTGGAGTCTCACTTTACACAGTGGAAAGCCTTCAAGCCAAGTCAGCATATCAGAGACACAGTGTTTTCTGACTGTAGGTGTGTGACAGAGCTGTTCCCATTTACAGACTACAGGACTTGAGACTCTCTCAGTGTCTCAAAACACCATACATTACTACATGCACGTGTATTACAAAAAAAATCAAGTTTTGGTTTAGGTTTTGGTAGGGTTGAGGTTGGGTTTAGGTATAGGCCTAGGGTTAGATTTCATAGAATCCATTACATTCAACTTAATGTTCTGTTACATTCGACAGGTAAATAGTTGAGTGGTGTTTAATTACAAGGCAGAGCACCTACAAATCATCTGCAGGGGCCACTCAAAATAAAGTGTTACCCAAAAGTTCTTCAGAAAGTTTGAATGAAGAAATGGCTTACCATTTCATCAAAATAATCCCAGCAAGAGTGTTGTTCTATTTAATGTGAAATATTTCTTTCAAAAATGTACGAGGCAGAATTTTTGGCCCTCTGAAATTTTTTAAAAAGTTTTTATCAGAAATTTTTTAACGAGGGTTCCCCAAAGGAAGCCTTTCCTAGGAGCGAGTCACAAAATGCAACAACTGAATGTCTTTAAAGGCACAAATAGAAGTGTGTGATGTGGTCAGATAAAACAAAATTGGACTTTCTGGTTATGCATGCCATGATCAACTATTGCTGCTATTGTTATAAGTAAAATTACTTTTCTTAAATTAACAACATCCTTCAAATTTAACAGCTCATTGTTTCAACATAAAAAGTCAAAATTCTGACATAAACAGAAAGGGGAGAGGTTTTTGTCCTATCTGGCAGGCTTCCTTGCTCTTTATTGGACAAATAATAGAGGATTTAGGCAGATATTTGAATGGCTAAAAACATGAACAGATTAAGAAAATAAATCAACATAAGCAGTTTGTTCTGATCTATTTCATTTTATTTCCAAAGTAATCTTGATGTAACAATATTACCTTGTAACATGGTATGTTTTGCTTTTCACACCAATCATTTAAAACACAACAAAAGTTAAAACTGCAGCTTCGAAAGAGACGCTTGACCTATTTGACTCACCAGTTAATGCTTTCTTGCACAATGTTGCTTATAGTCCACATATACATTTAAGCAATGCATAATACACAAATCATTTACATGATAGCACATGTTAATATTTCCTTCTTTTCTGAGGGACACTGTCTCAAAGGGTGTTTTCCACAAGCTGTCAAGAGATGGGGTATAAGACTTTTATTGGGTTACTTTTACTACTTTTTATAGTCCTACTTTTACTATTACCTGTTCCATTGTCAGTAAATATGTGTAATGTTATTGTGAAGTGGGGAAAATGGGTTTGATAGTTTGATGCAACATCATGCAATACAGGGCTAATGTCCATACTTAAAGAGACGCCAGCAGCTCAGAAGTTTTATAGAGTTTAATTCTTTTTTTGACTAATAAAAACTATGTTGGGGGTAAGTTGATCAGTGAGGAGCGAGCAGCTGTTTAGACTATGACAATATAGAACAAACCAATCAAAAAAAGCAATTAATCAACCTGCTTGTTTGATTTGTTTCCAACAAGAATTCAAGCAAGAGTGCAAGAGATTGCTGTGGTGAGGCTGCAACAACTTCTAAAGTACAGTCTACTTGCACTTTTAAAAGACAGTAAAGGAATATTTCTATTTCTGTTTTTTTCACAGGTTTTATTACAATATTAAGTGTGACCTGTTTTCACCCGTATTTCAAAATTTTTACACTGCGCTCCAAACAGGAGAGAGGAGAAGACCCTCAGCTTGAGCAGTGCTGTTGTGTGATGGGCTTCATTATCACTGAGCAGATAGAGGGACACTGACCTGTAGGAGGTGGAGGTGGTCTTCAGTGTGTGAGAGCTCCTTTAGCTGAGTTTCTTTCTTCTTTAGTTTGGTGATTTCCTGCTCCAGATCTTTAATGAGGTCTTCAGCCTGCCTCTCTGCTGCCTTCTGCTTCTCCTCCAGCACCTCAAGCAGCTCAGCCTGGCTTTTCTCAATGGAGCGAATCAGAGCAGTGAAGACTTTGATACTGTCTGCAATCTCTTTCTCTATGTTTCTCTAACGAAAGAACAATTTTTCACATTAATTAAATCACAGTGAATGATGAACACTTTTAATATTATACATGTTTAATATTGTTAAATTTTATTTAGAAGAAATTATCAAGCCACCCACTTTTCGGAGTTCCACTGTGTGTCTGATGTCCTTGATCTTCTTCTGTCTGTCTTGGATAATCTGCTGCACTTCCGTCTGTGTCTGCCCCAGCTGTGTCTGTGGACAGAGAGAAAGAATATTCCTCCATATTCTATCTCCATTTTTCATGTTATAGTAATAACTGGAATTATTTTTAAAAGCAAATTCTTTACAAGAATATTAGATGTTAGTCCCACCTTTTTCTGTCCACTCTCCACTTCTATAGGAACAGTGTTGTGAGTTTTGTGGTCTCCTTCAGTGCAAAACAGACACACACACATCTGGTCATCTCTACAGAACAGCTCCAGGGGTCTCTTATGTTTCTGGCAGATGTAGTCCTCCAGGTTCCCCAGTGGGTTGATTAGTTTGTGTTTTGTAAGTATTGGAACAGTATAATGTGGCTCTAAGTGGTTCTTACAAAAGGTCACACCACAGTCCAGGCAGGACTTCAGGGCCTTCTGCTTCACTCCAGTACAGGCATCACAAAAAACTTGTGCTTTATCCAAACCACTTTTCTTCTTAAAGTGATCCACGACCTCTCTCAGTGTCGTATTGATCTTGAGTTCCGGTCTCTTGGTAAACGTCTCTTTACAGAATGGACACTGACACTGCTGACTGCTGCTCCAGTAAGTTTTAATGCAGTTCATGCAGAAGTTGTGTCCACATGGAGTGGTGACTGGATCAGTTAACACCTCCAGACAGATAGAACACAGGAACTGATCTTCAGACAGTTGAGTGCTGGAGTCACTTGAAACTAAATGAGAAAATAATAAACATTCATCATACCATAACAGTATTATAGGTAATATAAACATAAAGGTATGAATTGTCTTTGTATATTTTTCCAATACATTGAGAAAGTGAGACTTGTATGTTATATTAAATGAAATGTGTTTTTAAATCGTATTTTCCTGATTTTCTGCACAGTTTAATTGTTCTAACTAGAACTCCCCTACCACGTGACATGCCTGTTCACATTCCGAATCTGAACCCACTGTTTCCAGTTTCCAGTTACAATCAGTCAGGACTTTTATTGCTTGCTGAAATATTGTTCTCTTTTTTATGTGTTTTTCTTTTTTTACAATAAACATAAATGTTTTCTTAAAATTGTGTACTCTGTTTTCTGTTTATTATTACAGAATTTCAGATTAATGGTACTTGAACCCATGACTGATGATTCAGATTTGATCAAAACAATGTGACAGAGCTATAATATACTAAACGAAACAGGCATTTCTGTCATACATAATTCAACAAAACATACACTATATGGACAAAAGTATTGGGATCTGTTTTTCAGGGTTTCGGCTAGGACTCTTACTTCCATTGAAGCGCAATCTTAATGCTTCAGCATGCCAAGACATTTTGGACAACGCCATGCTTTGGTGTGGAAGAACTTGACTGGCCTGCACAGAGCCCTGACCTCAATCCCATCCAACACCTTTGAGATGAACTGGAACGGAGATTGCAAGCCAGGCCTTGTCATCCAACATCAGTGCCTGACCTCATAAATGCTGTACAGAATGAATGGGCACAAATTCCCACAGAAACTCTCCAAAATCTTGTGCAAAGCCTTCCAAGAAGAGTAGAATCTGTTATAGCCGCAAAGGGGGGACCAACTCCATATTAAAGTCTATGTATTTGAATGCAATGCCATTAAAGTCCCCGTTGGTGTAGTGGTCAGGCGTCCCAATACTTTTGTCCATATAGTGTACTGACCAAAATGTTCAAATTGCCCACACCACCTCTTCTCCTTGTTGCTTCTGGCGCATTGCTTTGACGGGCATTAGCGCCACCCACTAGAAACAGTGCGTTCGGATTCGGAACATGAACTTAGAACCACATTAGCGACCTGATTGGAGACGAAATCAGTCAATTAACTTTCTCCAGGCCTGTGATTGGCTGATTTTGTGGCACATTTACAACGCTGTGCTAAGATGAGCGCATGAAGGCAGAGTTGGTGGCGCAGACACACGAGATTTTGTTTGCGAAGGTTTCACTTTGTGCTCACGATTGTGGCACAGAAATAACGCCATACTACCACCTATTGGACCGAGTATCATGCTTGGAGGAAAACACTAAAAGCCTATTTTTGTTAGGTCAGCTGACAGACGCCCGTACTGAGAGAGAGAAAGCAAAAGCAGTAGGTCCCCATCAGCTTACGCAGTTGGACCGCTCGGGATCCCCATAAAGTAAATATTTTAAACACTTTCTGGCTCTCTATGCCTCGTAATCTACGCTATATGGACAAAAGTATTGGGACACACCTGTGTTTCTGGGTTTGGGCTAGGCCCCTTACTTTCAATGAAGGCCAATCTTCAGCATTACAAGACATTCTGGACAACACCAGTTTTCCAACTTTGTGGACACACTTTGGGGAAAACCCAAAGTGTGTCCACACTATTCCAGCATGACTGTGCTCCAGTGCACAAAGCAAGGTTCATAAAAACATGGTTGGATAAGTTCGGTGTGGAAGAACTTGACTAGTCCAAACAGAACCCAGTCCTCAACCCCATCCAAAACCTTTGGAATGAACTGGAACGGAGATTGTGAGTCAGGCCTTCTCGTCCAACATCAGTGCCTGAACCTCATAAATGCTCTACAGAATGAATGGGCACAAATTCCCACAGAAACTCTCCAAAATCTTTTGGAAAGCCTTCCAAGAAGAGTGGAAGCTGTTACAGCTGCAAAAGGGGACCAACTCCATATTAAAGTCTCTTTATTTTTATACAATGTCATTAAAGTCCCTGTTGGTGTTATGGTCAGGCTTCCCAATACTTTTGTCCATATAATGTAATGTACACTGGATTCTGTAACTCTAAAGCTCTGATATGGTTGATAACCATAACATTTCACCTGAAATGTAAAATACATTCCATTCTGTAGTCAGTAATCAGCTTTCACCTTGACCAATCTGTACTGAAGTCAGGTTATGCTGAGCTTACAAGAGAGTTGAAGAAAATGAAAAGGTTATATTTCAGTCATGTGTTTGTGTTAACTTACACTTTGGTGGCTCAGCCATTCTTCTGCTGCTGTTTCAAGGTCGTGATGAATTCTTCCTTCTTCTAATGTTTAACAGCAAGAAATCACATGACTCAATTCTCTCATAATAGCACATTTGACAGAACATATTCCAGATTGTACAAGGCAGATCCACCCAGGTAAAAGCACAGTCCTGCTTCACACAGGAGGTCAGAAATTATTCACAGTGCCTCCTTTTCGAATGAATGTTATTGCTGCACTCAGCATTCATCACTCTGCATCTTAAACACACCAACAGTCTCTTTTTCAGTTTAACTTTCACTCACAATCAGTGAGCAATTCACGTGAATTTTAAGTTGATATTAAGATCAACTTCTTATTTACTTATTTTACTTATATTACTTTACTTACTGTAAACAAGAAGGTTCCTTTCAGATGAGCTTGCGGATGAGTTCAGTTTCACTTTCTCTTAACTGGAGTGATCATGTCACTTCCTGTTCATCTGCCATTAATACTGAAATGGGGTAAAATGAGGATGATCGTTCTCTCAATATAATACAACCCGTGTAGGGGTGTTGGGAAGCTTAAAAAAGTATATTAGATTTATTTGTTCAATAACTAACTAAAAAAGTGTCATTCAAGACCAGTATGTCATTGCTCCTTGTCTATAACAGGTGATCTGATTTGTTACTTAATTCATCACTTTAGTCTGACTTTATTATCCAAAATAATTGCAAAGAATTTATATACAATGTGACAAATATAATAATAACGGTACAATGTTGAATAGTGGTGGCCTAGTGGTTAGGGAGTTCGCCCTGAGATCAGAAGGTCATGGGTTCGAATCCCTAGACTGCTAGTGACACCACTGAGGTACCTTTGAGCAACGTACCGTCCCTGCACACTGCTCCCCGGGTGCCCATCGTTGGTGGCAGCCCCCTGCTTCTCTTGGTAAATGGGTTAAAGGCAGAGAAAGAATTTCACATTGTTCACACTGTGTGCTGTGCTGTGGTGTGCTCACGCATGACTATAAGGGGCCACTTTAATATGGATATATGTTTTTAATCCCAGAAAAGATCCAGGGCTAGTAAAATGTTTAGAGTTAGCCCACCAGTCCTGCTCCTGCTGATACGGACCAGTGGTGGCGCAGCAAGATCATCCACATTTTACAGCATTTAAATCAGCAGTGGAGAGATCTGTCAGACCGTGATTAATGTTACTGCTTCTCCAGCCAGTGGGTAAATAAGTGTAGCACTCTGAAGGCCACTGTGCTCCAGATAAACACAAAGTTTTTGAAGGCCACTGCGCTCCAGATAAGGTAATTTTTGAAGGTTGTGGCTGATAGGCTGTAAACAGAACCAACAGTTTAGCATGGAATGTGGCGTACTTCACGCTGATAAATCACACTGCTAAATATGTGTACTACACCAGTTATTTCTAATCTCCTTTATGTTTTTCACTATCATTTATGCATCCATCTTTGTTATGTATGGTACTCTTTTCATTTATTTTGTTCATTTTCAATGTCCTTCCACAAGATACTTTTACTGTTACCGTCTGATTCCAGTTTACTGTTTTAATTTATTTTATATATCTATATTAACTTAAAATGGTTTCATCTCTCTCTCTGAACTTTCTCACACTCACTGTAGTGTGCTTTGAGAAGGGAACACAACACAACATCCTAAAACTGAGCTAGCATTAAGATCATATTTGATTAGTAATACTGTATAGTCATCTAGGAACCTGTGGCCCAAACCAAGCAGCTACTGTAGTCAGGCTGTAGCATTGTGACAACAAAAATGCAACATATTACAACTAACAGCTAACAGGCTTTAGAAAACAAGAATCAGAACAAGACCACTGGATGAGATGCAATGTCCAAAACATTGAAACCTGTTTTAGGTTTTTTTCTGGTTCACACACCACTGCACAGGTTTACACAGAGAAGGCAGTAAATCTTTTTTTCTCTAATGTTACTGGCCTAGTGTCAGTGGGTGTGTGCGCCATGACAAATTCACATAATTTTCATAATGTTTGACTCCATTAAACCTGCTATAGATGTGCCTTGCCCAGTCTGTTGTGTGATGCTGCTGTACTCCAAAGCTAGTTTAAACTGTATAACCACCAAAGCAAACCTGGTCTACTATAGGCTATAGGTAATAATGTGATCGTCAGTTAACACAAATGATCTATTTTTCTTGATTAAAACACAGCATAGCTCTTTCATCTCCTGTTCTTAGCTGACAGGTCTTTAGTAATGTCTTTAAAAGTAACATATCATAATAAGTGCATCATCCTTTTTAACATAGAACTGAAGTGTAAAACTGAATGACTGTAGAGGGGGAAGAACTTAGGCTGGAGCTCTGCAAGGCTTCAGCTTTAAGGTAGAAGGACAGACGCCCCTGTGATTAACTGGACCGAGGGACAGGGAGGAGAGGAAGTGATAGAAATGTATTACACTGGAGGAAGAAAATGACCTTTTGGTGTGGTCCTCCTCCCAAACTCATAAATCCAGTTTTGACTGTACGAGCATATTACTGGCACAGCTGACAGCGATATATATCAGACAATAGTGGTATTTTGCGAATCCTTCTAATCGTTTTATTTTTTCCCATTTTATATATTTTGCAGACTATAAATCTGTAACTGCATCCAACACAGCTACAAACCACAACGGAGATTTAACATGAAATATTCTTTTTGAATGAACGACATATGTAAAAAGATAGCTGTTGAAATAATTGTTGTGTGGTATATGTCAGTGTCAGTGGGTGGGTGGAAGGTAAATAAAAATATCTTATAAAGCTTTTTATTTTACTTAGTAATTTATTTAGCTTTAAAGCTTCATTGGACATGACCTCTGAGCAGACAACTCTGTAGTATCTGCTCATGTTATTTTCACTGAAAATATAAAGCTAACTAGCAAGCACTCTGCCAATCATTGATGTTTTATTTTTGCCAGTAATTATCACAGTGTTGTTGTTCAATCAGTGAGGTTCAGTTCAACCTGACTGAATTGGGTTTTTGTTCAGCTTTTTTTAAATTCAGTTTTACTCAGCAGCAGAGATTGAAACATTACATGTATCAGGTAGAAAAACAGTGCTCTAAGTTATATCAAAGGGGTAAATTGATCATGGGATGGTACATGACATAGCACACAGGAATGTAGACTAGAATCGCATGATGATGTGTCAACTCTTCAAAAGTTATCTGTTTGGTAACACTTGCAGTTGAAGCCAACATTAATGAGAAAACCTACAAAACTGAGATGATTCTGTATTTTCACAGAAGAGGAGGAAGTCCAGTACCGTTATATGACCACGTAGTGCACAAGAATGTAGACTGGAATTGTATTTGGATCTGTCAGCTGCAACTGAATGTTAAGGACATAAAAAGTTAGCTAGCTAGGGAACGTTAGCTCATATTTTCAGGTGAAACATGAGCTTGAGTTCATAGCTTGGAGTTATTGCTCTGTCGCACTAATGACAATTAGACCAGACTCTCAGAGATCAGTCAGAAGGCTGGCTTGAATTTAGCTGTTTTTCAGACAGTGTGTGCCCTTGATCTTGGGGTGTGCCCTTGCTGATTAGCTTTCTAGCCAGTTACAGTATCACTTATATTTAAAAAAATAAGGCATTCATTCAGTTGTGGCTTGCCAGGCCCCAAGTGTTTCTCTTTTAGTTTGTAGTCCCCTTTATTTTGTAATCATCTTTTGGCAGAAAAAAGTAAAAATGCAGCTTTATTGTTTTAGATTACCTCATAAAGTAAACACAGCAACAAAATAACACGCATTTGAGGTGAGTTCTTTTGTGTCTTTGGGTGGAGTTGGAAAATCTATGCTTACAACATGGACCATTCTATAATAAAACACTGCCCATGAAACAGCTACAATTACCGATCAAACCTCTTATCTAATGTTCTAATTATTGATTGTTCTCTGTCACAGCATGCCACAACACTTAGGCAGTTCAACCCTGGATGTACAAACAGTCTGATATGAGGTGTAACAATGAAAAAACGGGGTCATTTAAATAGAGGTGCCTTCTTCAGAGTATGGTTTGCATTTATTGAACTTAATCAGAGTAACAGCATGTGTATTTAATTGTACAACTGACTGGGATTAATTGGTAATTTAATGATTGATTGTGATTTTTAAAAAAGTCACAATTTTCTAACTGTAACTTGCATTTCAGAGGAGATGTGCTGCCAAGTGGCACAGCTAAGTCTTGACCCCATCATCGGGAAATTGTCAGTTTGATCCCTGGTGGTACTGCAGCCCTCCCTGGCCAGGAGTTCTGGAGAGCACAGCTGGCTTTGCTCTCTCCGGATGGCCCACCCTCTCCCCATCACTCACTCAGCACATGTGTCTGTTGTCAGCTGATGTAACAGAATTGGCATTCAGCGTTCTCATCCAAGTGCGTTACACTGCCCAGCAGTTCAAAAAGATGCAGAGACTTTATCCTCCTAGTGTAGGTGTTATCGAGTGACTAGGGGAGTCCTAGCTAGTGGGTGACTGAGTTGGGAAGACATTGGTGAAAAAACTGTACACTTGATGAGTTACACCACATAAAGTTCACCACATTACACAGAAGCTGACAATTCATTCAGTCGCAATTACAGGTGTTATGATCAGTGAATCTGAATTTTTACCCTTATCATTATTACAGGGGCTGAAGTATGGATAGAGTTTCTCAGTGAAAGATTGACCAGTGAAAGAATAGATATGAGACCTGGCCTCAGCATCATAAAAGGAGACCAGACCCTCCTCATAATCCACAAACACCCCCACCTTCTGGGGCTTTTCCCTCAAGGACAAGGAAACTGAAGAAACAGCACAGGCTTTATACTTATTACCATTTCTCAGAACTACCGTCCAGAATCCATCTTCTGGGCTCAATGTAAGCTCCCCCTTCCTTTTAATGGACTCTCTGGCCACTCCTAATTCCCACTTAGTCTTCCCCTTGACCTGCACCTCATAGTAAAACCTCCCTGAGGAGAATCCTTCCTTTCCAAGAATCATGGCATAGAAGGTGAATCTCTTTGGGTTGTCAGGAAGATTCTGTTTTGTGTCTCCATGTGTCACTTCTTTTCCATCATCAGACAGGATGAGATTGGGATGAGCTGTATCAGGATCCAGAGTCACATCCACTAAGAGAAACACAGTATGAAATGGGTTTAATGCAATCTTATCTAAAAAGGCAGGAGCACACCTGACTCTGTCTGTGTAAAACAGATGGTCTCAGTCTTCAAACAACTGATCATGTTTGCCACTGCTTTGTTCGAAAGAAAACCTTTCTGAATAAGACTTGATACCCCTGTTACGAAGATAACGATTACCCTTTGAAAGGAACTTATTGGAGACCAGTTTATAATTTACAGAATTTATAGAAGTACAGTAATGCTATATTCTCTATATTCTCTAATGCTAACACTATCTAATATAACAAAGAAAGAATAGGTCAGAAACAATACTTTACCTGCATACTGCTGAATCCTCTTCATTTCTGAGGAGACTGATTACAATAAAAAGGTAATATTCTTTTAGTTTTACAGAGATGGTTTTGAACTTAAATGCAAATACAGAAACACAAAATACCCTTTATATATTTGTCTAATAACTCAAATAATTTACATATCATGTAGATTGCTTTTTATTAAATAAATGTGAATGTTTCTAACCTGCTACTCTTGACTTCTCATTAAGAGTTTTACAGAATTTCTCATCCAGGATCTTTTGAAGATCAGACAGAGACTTCCTCACCATCTCTGCACTCACATCAGGGTCAACACTGATCCCAGTCCAGTTCTTGGTGTGTGGAGGAGTGCACAGGAATGGGAAAACCTACTGACCAGTAGAGGAGAGGAGAAGACCCTCAGCTTGGGCAGTGCTGTAGTGTGATGGGTTTCATTATCACTGAGCAGACAGATGGACACTGACCTGTAGGAGGTGAATGTGGTCCTCAGTATATAAGAACTGCTCCAGCTGAGTGTTTCTTCTCTTTAGCTTTATGATTTCCTGCTCCAGATCTTTAATGAGGTCTTCAGCCTGCCTCTCTGCTGCCTTCTGCTTCTCCTCCAGCACCTCAAGCAGCTCAGCCTGGCTTTTCTCAATGGAGCGAATCAGAGCAGTGAAGACTTCGACACTGTCTGCAATCTCTTTCTCTGTGTTTCTCTAATGAAAGAAGAACTTTTCACTTTGATGAAATATTAGAGCAAATGATTAATGTAATTTCACACATTATACAAAACTAAACCAAAACTGTACATGTTCACATAATAACATATATGATATTTCACCCACTTTCCGGAGGTCGACTGAGTGTTTGATCTCTTCAATCTTCTCCAGTCTGTCTTGGATCATTTGCTGCACTTCTGTCTGTGTCTCCGCCAGCTGTGACTGTAATCAGACAAGAAAACAACTGTCCCTCAATTTTTAAGAGATGTCTTGTGATTTCTTCTTATCCTAGACTTATCAATTATCTTTGAGATGATGTTTCAAGTTGCTCCTCATCAGTGTATCTCACCTTCCTGTCTGTACTCTCCTCCTCTAAAGTAACAGTGTTGTGATTCTTGTGGTCTGTCTCAGTGCAAAAGTGACACACACTCGTCTTGTCATCTCTACAGAACAGCTCCAGGGGTCTCTCATGCTTCTGGCAGATGTAGTCCTCCAGGTTCTCCATTGGGTCCATTAGCTTGTGTTTCTTGAGTTTTCCAACTGTGTGTGGTTCTAAATGAGTCTTACAAAAGGTTACACCACAATCCAGGCAGGACTTCAGGGCCTTCTGCTTCACTCCAGTACAGACGTCACAAAGAATATCGAGATTATCAAGACCACTTTTCTTTTTAAAGTGATCCACAACCTCTCTCAGTGTTGTATTGATCTTCAGTTCAGGTCTGTTGGTGAAAGTCTCCTTACAAAATGGACATTGATAATGCTGGCTGTTGTCCCAGTACTGTGTGAGGCAGGTCTTGCAGAAGTTGTGTCCACATGGAGTGGAGATTGGATCAGTGAATTCATCGAGACAGATAGAACACAGGAACTGATCTTCAGATAAGATACTACTGGAGTCCTGTGAAACTGTTTGACAGATCATAAAGGAAAAATGTAAAAAAAAAAAAAAACACATACAATGTTTCCACAAACTTTATTCTGTAACCAGCAATCTGCTTTAACTGAATACACAATCTAGCGAAGGTGAACCAAGCAAGAAGAATTTAGTGAAATTCTTCAGTTATACAACCTTTAGGTCTGCCAACACAATTTGATAGTTGAAAAATCTTCTACTCATGTTATTACAGAATAAATGCCCTCCATAAGCCCCCTTTTGTTGTTGATTGTAAACCCAATTTCTAAAAGTCTTCTCTGTCAGCTGGCAATAAAATTTATATCAGGATAACTGCATTCCAGTGGTCTCCTGGAGACCTTCCTGAAGGGTTCAACCCTCACGGAATGTGTCTCATTCAGATTGTGCAGGAAAGTAGATGTCCAGGAGCTGGGCCTGGTGACCACTGACCACAGCAACATAAGGAAGGCCATTTGCCTTCCTTACACTTGTCTTCTTCACAGTTATCTTCATACTTCATGCCTACCTCACAATACCTCCTGATTAACAATCAAAAATGAATGGTTTCATTGACTTGAACTTGT
>JBBPCZ010165156.1:0-17141 GCA_037974445.1 Brycinus macrolepidotus
GAGAGAGAGAGAGAGAGAGAGAGAGAGAGAGAGAGAGAGAGAGAGAGAGGGAGAGAGAGAGAGAGAGAGAGAGAGGGAGAAGTATGCTTTAATAAATGACAGACAATGCAAAATCAAACAAACAAATCCATACATACAAACAAATCTACAGCCCCTCTGCATAATGGCCCATAGCTTTAACACAGCAATCTAAACTGTCTCTGAGTTACTGGAAGATGTAACTTGGGAGATTGTTTTAACCAGCATGGTGCCGTCCTTGACAGCTGTTTGGAGTCTTAGACCATTTTAACAAGGACGTATCAGCAACAAATGCCCGTCTTTCCATTTATTTCACTGAGACCAGTGCATTCATGGATACCAGACACCAACACATGGCAACGTTGAAAAAATACACCCATGTTGCTCCTACGCATCATCCAATAGGAAACGATCTAGGGCGTGTTTTCAGTCATGTCCACATTTAGCAAGACAGGGGAAGAAACTAATGTGAACTGTGAACATATCTAGAATATCTAGAGTGCTGGTGCCATCACCATAAAGTGAAGGAAAAAGTGAAGAAAAGCCATTAACTTCAATATAGGGAGTGAAATATAAACATATTCCCAAAAAAATGGAAATCAAACAAATATTTTGAGGTGTACTACATTTCCTGAAACTACACTATATGGACAAAAGTACTGGGAGGCCTGACCATTACACCAAAAGGGACTTTAATGACAATGCATTCAAATACATAGACTTTAATATGGAGCTGGTCCCCCCTTCGCAGCTATAACAGCTTCCACTCTTCTTGGAAGGCTTTCCACAAGAGTGTTTCTATGGGAATTTGTGCCCATTCATTCTGTAGAGCATTTATGAGGTCAGGCACTGATGTTGTAGTTGTAAAATTGTAGATGTTTTCCTTGCTTCAAATTCACTGACTGTACCGTTAAAAATACGTTTGCTTTTCTTGCTACAAATGAGCTTTAAAGGCAGTAAGCAGCCATAAAAGTTAAAAGTAAAAGCTGAAAGACTCTCACCCTTTTCTGGTTCTTTATCTCTTTTGCTCTTTGTCTTGTTCCTCTCTCAGAATGGATGGAAGCATCTCCTGACATATCAGACATGGATATAATCCCCAATGGTAACAAATGATTATCCAAAACATGACAGTCACAATACAAGCAGCTCACAAAAATGTGTCAGAAATCCATATTTTCTGTGTGTATCATAGTTACAATTTTGGAGACAATGAAGGAGGTTGGAGTGAATGCAACAGAGGATGAGGAAAGCTATTTATCCACCTTTACCCACAATGCCACTGCTCTGCTACTGAAGGGTAACTCAACTATAAATAAATGTACATAAAAGTACATAAAATAGCATAAAAACTAATAACATTTTCTCAGTCTTGTCTTTGGAAGCCCTCCATTAGACCAGAAAAGGTTCTATTCATTCTTTTCCAGCAGGAAATGCTGGGTGGTCCAGAGAAATGGGTTGAGAACTATTGTCTTAGGAACATTTACAAAAATATATATTTTTATAATTAACTAAATTAACCTTTATGTCTTCAGCAGTTACATCACCTAGCACTGCAGTTTCTTCTTTTATGGTGTAAAGGGTGAACAAAAGCCCACAAAAATGTGTCAGAAATGCTTTTTGAGTTCCATACTTTTTCGCCCTCTGTCTCTCAGACCAGCATTCCATCGTGAATGAGACTCTGGAAGACTTCACTCATGGGTTTCCACTGACTAACAACACTCTGATGAACCACACCCTCAGCCCTGGCTATTCTTCAACACTTGAGCCAGGTAACAGGACCCCAACACTCAAATCTGACCCTCACCTGTTCCCTCAGTGTACAGAGAGATGCTGTGTACATCATATCATGAACTTGTCATACACACTATATAGACAAAAGTGTTGGGATGTCTGACCATTACATCAGCAGGGACTTTAATGACACTGCATTCAAATACATACACTTTAATATGGAGTTGGCCCCCCCTTTCCAGCTATAACAGCTTCCACTCTTCTTGGAAGGCTTTCCACAAGATTTTGGAGTGTTTCTGCGGGAATTTGTGCCCATTCATTCTGTAGAGCATTTATGAGGTCAGGCACTGATGCTGGATGAGAAGGCCTGGCTCACAATCTCCGTTCTAGTTCATCCCAAAGGTGTTGGATGGGGTTGAGGTCAGGTCTGTGCGGGCCAGTCAAGTTCTTCCACACCAAACTCATCCAACCATGTCTTCATGGACCTTACTTTGTGCACTGGGGCACAGTCATGCTTGAATCGAAAAGGGCCTTTCCAAAACTGTGTCACAAAGTTGGAAGCATGGTGTTGTCCAAATTGTCTTGGTATGCTGAAGCATTAAGATTTCCCTTCACTGGAAGTATGGGGCCTAACACTTTTGTCCATGTAATGTAACTAATTCTAGACTGGATAGTGGACAGAATAAAGCAGTTAAAAGTAGAAATATTAGGATGATTGCAGATTACTATTAATCAATAAAGTTTCTACGTTATACAACATTCAGTCTGAAAGAGTTCTCCACAACTGGATTTTGTAGCTCTTAATGCACTGACCTCAGTCAGTCAGGATTGGGAGCAACAAAGGGGACCCCCAGGGCTGTGTACTAGCCCTCTGCTTTTCACGCTGCTGACCCACAACTGTGCAGCAATGCACAGCTCAAACCACATACTCAAGTTTGCCGATGACACAACTGTGGTGGGTTTGATCAGCAAGAATGATGAGGCAGCATACAGAGAGGAGGTGCAACGGCTGACGGACTGGTGCAGAGTCAACAACCTTTCCCTGAATGTGGACAAAACAAAAGAGATGGTTGTTGACTTCAGGAGGGGGCAACGTGATCACTCCCAGCTGAGCATTGGCGGCTCCTCGGTGGAGATCGTCCAGAGCACCAAGTTCCTTGGTTTTCACATCACATAGAAACTCACGTGGACCCTCAACACTAGCTCCATCACCAAGAAAGCCCAGCAGCGTCTCTATGTCCTGCAGAGACTGAGGAGAGCGCACCTTCCACCCCAATCCTCTCCACGTTCTACAGAGGGACCATAGAGAGCATTCTCTGTAGCTGCATCACAGCCTGGTATGGGAATTGCAACATTTCGGATCGCAAGACCCTACAGAGGATTGTGAAGACAGCTGAGAAGATCATCGGAGTCTCTCTCCCCTCGACACGCTGCATCCGCAAAGCCACCAGCATTGTGGATTACCCCAAACACCCCTCACACACTCTCTTCTCTCTCCTCCTGTCTGGCAAAAGGTTCCGTAGCATATGGGCCTCCACTGAAGGAATGGGGAACAGTTTCTTCCCTCAGGCCATCAGACTCCTCAACCGGAACTGAAACATAAAACTGCTTTTTAAAATATTAATTCTTTCCTTGTTTCAAATTCACTAACTGTACCTTTAAAATATGTTTGCTTTCCTTGTGACAAATGAGCTTTAAAGGGAGTTTGTGCTCTTGTGATTGTTTAAACCAGTTCTTCTGTTCTATGGTCTGTCTCTCGCTAGCAGAGAAACAAGAGAGAGAGATGGAGGAGAGAGAGATGGAGTGGAGGGGAGATGGGGAGAAAGAGGGACTAGAAGAAATGGAGGAGCAGTTGAGTAAGGACTTCAATGGTGAGCGTACTAGGTGGTCATTTTGGAATTGGGGGCTGATTTTTTGCTGCAGCTTATACTTTACAAAAAGGATGGGCAATGATAGAGGGTAAAAGAAAAGTAGCAGAGACGAAAGGGCAAAGATAAAGAAGTTTTTCTGATTTATTTTCTGTGTGTCATAGTTACAGTGTTGGAGACAGTGGCGGAGGCTGGACTGAATGTAACAGAGGACGAGGAAAGCTATTTATCCACCTTTACCCACAATGCCACTGGTCAGCTGCTGAAGGGTAACTCAACCATAAATAAATGTAAGCAAAGTACATAAAATAGCATAAAAACTAATAACATTGTTCCCCCACCAGGCTAGAAAATGTTCTTTTCATTCTGTTCCAGCTGGAAAGCTGCAGTACTGGGTGGTCCAGAGAATTGGGTTGAGAACTGTTGTCGTAGGAACGCTAACAAGAATATATTTTTAAAATTAACTAAATGAACTATTATGCCTTCAGCAGTTATGTCACACAGCACTGAAATTTCTTCTTTTGTGGTAAAAAGGATCAACAAAAGCCCTCTCGCTTCCCCCCGTAAACTGTGCTCTGCAGTTTAGCAGTAGTGTGTTATATGAACTAGGAGTGCACAGATAATGATTACCTAAAGTTGGCTCACATTTCTTTATCCACTTTGGCCCATTTTGTTATTTTTTTTGTAATACTCAAAGTAGCAGGCATTGTTTACTTGCTCATAACCAGAATTGCAGTTTTAATTCAGTCATTATGTAAACAGGTACACTGAATACTTATGGGGCAAACATTTTATCAGGCCATAAAAATATAAACACAAAATTTCAAAGCATTTGGCATGATAATTATATTTCTGACATCTAACGAGTTTGTGTCTGTGCGTATTTGAAGTAAAATGACTAAAAAACCTGCAAACATTTCCAGTGTGGGAAAGGATTCACTTAGAAACTGCAAAACAAAGTAATATATATATATTACTTTGGGACCTATGCAAATTGTTTGTTTAAAGAGAACTGCTGAGGAGAACACAGGTTCGGTTTCAGATTTCTCCTCGATGCCTCCAGCCTTCGTTTGGATTAGTGAAATTCCATCAGCAGCTCCTGATTTAATTTAGTGAAGGACTGATTGAGGAAATTACAAGTAATATTGGGCTTCCACAAGGAAAACATCGATATCCTGTACATAAAGTCACTATTCACTGTATAATGTTCTTTTTTATTCATTCTTTTTAGTTTTATTTGGTACACTTAATAATAATGTAAAAAAAAAACATTCACTGTTCATCCAAACAGTTTTTAAATATTACTTATATAATACTGTATACGTATATAAATGTATAAAAGTGCCTTTTTTTCAGTTGATATTGATATTATTGGCAACTTTGTCGGCAAATTATCGCCACCCTGTTTAGAATCTGACACCATTTGTTTACTGATGTGATTGACAGGGGAGCAAAATATGGACTCAAGACCACAGAATCCTCATCGTGGGTCTGCTTCTTCTGAGACACACACACACACACCGGACCCTGAGACTGACAGCGCATTCACCCATGCAGTGGACTCCATTACTGCAGCCCCACCTCCGTTTACACACACTAGCATACATACAGGGACATACGCTTTGTCCGGAGAGGAAGAGGAAGGAGAGGACAGTGAGGAAGAGAGTGAGGAAAACGGAGGTGGAGATGCAAAGTTCCCTACAGACAACACACCTCTCCAAACAACAGCAGCTCCAAGCACCTGGGGTACCAGAGACCCTAAGGCCTTTACCGGTGACATCACTACGGAATACCTCAGTCTGACCACTTCAGTTACAGAGAGCGCAGAGAGAGAGAGTAAGGAAGACAGTGATGAAGACAGGGAGGAAGCTGGAGAAAATGCAAGTTTTGAGAAGAAACAAGACAAATATAATGTAACAACAACCTCACAATCCAGTTACAGGCCATTTGTCCTCTATTCATCCACTCCAGTTCCAGAAACAACCAACCAAATCACGTCTCACCCACTAACTCTGTCCTCAGTAGCCAATCTGAATGCTGCTGCTGTCCCCACACCTGAACAGTTGGCTTCTGAAGGAGAAAGAGATGACAGTGGGGATAAGACAAGTAAAGATGATGAGGATGAACAGAAAGGAAAGAGAGATACAGAAGAAAAGCTAAGAGAAAAGCTAGAGGTCGCCAGCACAACACACACACCAATTAATACACACACACACACTACCATAAGGACTCTTTCCGAGGACAAAGAGCAAAGTGAGGAGGAAGATGAAGATAGTGATGAGGACGATCAGGAAACGAGTGCAAAAGCAAAGGACAGTATTTACGTTCACACAACAGCACCAAACTCACACTTGCTCACAAGTCCTACCCAAGCCTTGGCCAAAACCACAGAGGTCAAACATGATGACCTTTTGCACATGATCTTGACACCAGCCCCTAAAACAACAAATATGCATGGAAGACTGACCTCACACACTTCTCATGCAGCATACACGAAAAGTACATATACACTAAGCAATTTACACACGCAGACCACACATACAACACAGATGGTGTCCACTGAGACTGCACATACTTCGCACACACCAGCAAAACCTGGCCAATCCCACAAACCCACTGTGGCCCCTCCCACAAGGCCCATCAGCACATTAAGAGTCTCAGTAAATTCCAAACCTGGCCTGGGACAAGCACCCCCACTCAGATCCCCTGACCAGACCCTAAAGCCCTCCACTACAGCCCCTCCACTGCTCCCCACCATGCAGGAGCACTCTGAGGAGGAGGAAGAGGAGGAGAAAGAAGAAGAGCTGAAGAGAGTGCTGTTTGACAGCTCCCAGGAATCAGACAGTAAGGCCATTACTCTCTTCACACTAAAACTCAACGCCAGGGGGGCACAACTCCAGTCCTAGAGTGCAGGTGTCCAGCACAGTTTGGTGGTTTAACTCATCTGTCAATTGCCAGGTTATTATTTCAAATTATTACGCAAAAATAAAAGTTCCCTTCCTTTCAGTACAAAAATCTGTAATTACTAATTAGAACTGTGTTCACAATGGGAACAAGATCAATAAAATCCAGAAAAGCCTCATTTTGGAAAGAGTGGTGATCAAACATGAAGGGAGATCACTTGACAAGAATTTACTATGAATAGATAATTATAGTGTCATGTAATAGATTCTTGAAGCATTGAATAAAACATCTAAAAATACCCTCTGCAGAAAGACACACTGACAACCTTAGGTTATTTTAATGCCAGTAATGACTCTCTCTCTCTCTTGTTGTGTGTGTGTGTGTGTGTGTGTGTGTGTGTGTGTGTGTGTGTGTGTGTGTCTGCTTTTCCCAGAACCCGTCCATCCCCAGAAGCGAGCGATGCCATCCTTTGCCTGGTCCCTGCTGGAGTCAGCAGGGCTGTCTGAGCCACACACACACTCAGAGGGTGAGAGAAACTGCCAGGGCTTCATTATCAGAGAGCCGGAACAGCTAATCAGAAATAGAATCACTTTACTGGCCAAGTACATGCTTGTATGAGGAACTTCTCTTTGTAAAAGTAAGGCTTATGGGAATGAACAGTGTTCGGAACATGAACAGTAAAGAAATAAATAAAAAAAACTACAATGTAACAGTACAACAGCACAGTATATCATGAATAAATACAAATGGAGAATGTATAGACAGGGTAACTGTCTATAGTCTAGCACCAGTGGGGGTGTGACAATACAGTCAACTTACAATTAAGTTCGCATAGTTCGATAACTTAAAAAAAGCAGGACTAAAAACAATTCAGTATCCTTCAATATGAAGAATATGGTTACTGTATTAAGTTCTGGCACAAATTACAAATGAGACTAGAACTGGAATGTTGGGGGGGGCTTGATGTAAGACATGAATGTCCAGGACTGGGTTCTTGATGGACTGGGATGGTCCTGGACTGGGTTCTTGATTGGCACTGGTTTAATGCAGATAGTGGCTTATTCTCCACGATGCATTGCAACATGCTCATGATGGATATTGTCACATTTTTGCATCACGATATTACAATATTTTGATGCATTCTTACACCCCTAAACGCCAGTGGTTACCAACCCTGCTCCTGATGTTTTTCCATGTCACAATCAAAGAACAGGCCCAAATGGGAACCAGTTCGAGTTCTAGTTCATTTTCAACATGCTTGAGAGACAAGTGGAACCGTCCCCAGAGTAAAGTGTCTAATCTTACTAGTTAGCTTAGCTCATATAAAACAAAATACTGCTGTCTGTTCACGCACCTACATTTACATACTGTGTAGAGTCACATATTTCTCTTGGGATAATCTTGCTTATTATTGCTTAACACTAGATGTGCCGATGGGAAATAACACAGTAGCACTACATACAATCGTGTAGAGTCAAATCTTATATTTTTCTCAGACGAATATAAAAATATTTACTAAAACAGACGTCTTGCGGAGGGCAGCTAAATCTTAACATCATATGATGTGGCCTCTAACGAACACATTAAAAATAACTGTGAAAGTGGAAGAAGAAATAAGTCATCTGTGGTAGGCTTTAGCTGCAAGTGTTACCAAAGAGAGGAGAGTATCCTCAAGTACCATTAGCCAGACACCAGTAGTATGACAAGAACGATACAGTGCAGCTTCCATCCAGCTACAATCACAGCTGCAAGCAGAGCTACTGAGGAAAGATAAAAAGCAGGGATAAGAATAATAGCTTCCAGCAGAGCTGCTGAATAAAGATCCAGCACTGTCATAAAGACCAGACACAGCTACAAAGATAAGCTACTGTAGTCACTTACTTGTAGTACAGTGTCATTAAAAAAAGAATTATTCTTTTGATCTTTGCCCATGTATTTTGTCTTTTGTGTGTGTCTGTACAGAGTGTAGTTTGTCATTTAGCCAGTACAGCTCGCAGGGAGCAGTGATGAGGGAGTTTGAGGCTTTGGGGCAGATGTTGCACTGTCTGACTGGCCACTGTCCTCATGAGTATCAGTTCTACGGCTGCTACTGTGGGCAGCAGGGCAGGGGCTTTCCTCAGGATCAACTGGACCGGTAAAACATACAGACATGCACAGAGGACAGCCTCAGGACCATCACGTGCACACACACAGACACACACACAAACACTCCAACAGCAGAAAAGTTTTGATACTCATACACACCAAGCAAGGGGTTGACCCCAGGACCAGCTGATGTGGCACACTTGTAGAAAGAAGCAGTTATGTCCATGTAACACATATGCAAAAGTTTGTGCACCCCTGGTCCCAAGTTACATATTCTGTTGATTTTGAAATGAATAACATATCAGAGCTTGCAAATGTCTTATGAAGCCAGCTAGGAGCCTTTCTGTTCTTATTTTAGGACTTTTCATCTGCTATTCCTTGCAGTTCTATGCTGTTCAAGCACCGCATGTTTAAGATTTACCCACATATTTGGAATGATCCATTTTTGTATAGGCACCCTCATGAGGTCTAATGAGTTCCCAAGTTTGACTATAGGTGGAAATGATTCCAACATACACTATATGGACAAAAGTATTGGGACGCCTGACCATTACACGACAGGGACTTTAATGACACAGCATTCAAATACATAAACTTTAATATGGAGCTGTTCCCCCCTTTGCAGCTGTAACAACTTCCACTCTTCTTGGAAGGCTTTCCACAAAACTTTGGAGGGTTTCTGTGGGAATTTATGTTCCCGTTCATTCTGTAGAGCATTTATGAGGTCAGGAACTGATGTTGGACGAGAAGGCCTGGCTGGCAATCTCTGTTCCAGTTCATCCCAAAGGTGTTGGATGGGGCTGAGGTCAGGGCTCAGTGCGGGCCAGTCAACCCTGAACTCATCCAACCATGTCTTTATTGACCTTGCTTTGTGCACTGCAGCACAGTCATGGTGGAATCGAAAAGGTTCTTCCCCAAACTATGTCCACAAAGTTGGAAGCATGGCGTTGTCCAAAATGTCTTGGTATGCTGAAGCATTAAGATTGCCCTTCACTGGAAATAGGGGGCCTAACCCAAACCCTGAAAAACAGGTGTGTCCCAATACTTTTGTCCATATAGTGTAGGTGTGGTTAGAAGATGGTTAATGAATATGGGGCCATTTTATAGGAACAGGCACATGTAATAATGTAGACACTGTTTGCTCGTGATGCTCCAGTGCACATTATATCTTGTATTTAATGAATACAAGATAAAAACCAGAAAAAAAAACTTTTTATGACCTCTCCAATCTACAGGTCCAGAACAAAACAGACAGAAAGTGCAAAGATTCCATCTCCATCCTAAACAAATTTGGAATGTTTCTGGAAGAACTGTCCACTATCCCACCATACATACATACACAGTTCAGGACAGCATTCCACAGGCTGAAGTCTTTCTCAGGGCAAAGGGTGGCCCTAATTCTAATAAGTGACTTAGAATATCTTCAATATTCTGTCCCACTTACACATAGACCAGAGACTGTCCTCTCTCTTCCCTGTGTTTGTTCTAGGTGCTGCTTTCTTCATCAGTGTTGTCTGAAGCAGATTGAGTTGCTGGGCTGCAGGAGAGACAGGAAACCCAACATCCACATCAGCTGCTATAGTGGCAGACCCCAGTGTGAGTTTGTGGACTTACATCTGTGTACAAATATTGTTAGCGAATCGCTATTACTGCCATTTCCATACTCCTAAACATCCCCTATACCTTAACTACACTAATCAAATAACATTTGGCATGTTTTTACTAGCTAAAATTTAGGAATGTAGTGATCCGATACTTAGTGTCTGTATCGGTCTAATACAAGCCAGAATCACTGGATAGGATATCAGAAAAAGCCTGAACTATCATGTAAATGCTTAACTAGACTTGGAGCAACATGCCTTAAAGAGAAATGAGCAGGTAGGTTGGGTCTCAGCTGGTGGTCTGGTGGTTAGGGAGTTGCCCTTGTGATTGGAAGGTTGTGGGTTTGAATCCCAAGACTGCCAGAGGCACGACTGAGGTACCCTTGAGCAAGACACCGTCCCCACACACTGCTGCCCGGGCACTGCGTTGCTGGCTGCCCACTGCTTCACTGAGGTGAATGGGTTAAATGCACACTGTGTGCTGTGGTGTGTTCAAACGTGACAAATAGCCACTTTGCACAGTTTTTAGTATGTATATTTCCGTGTATAAAACCATGTATGTAGAATTCCGTAATGGAGAAATTGGGCCCTACATGTGTGTAGGAATTTGAAGTGTAAAGTGTCCATTTGTCATACATGAACACACCACAGCACACAGAGTGAACAGTGTGAAACTGTTCTCTGCATTTAACCCATTCACTAAGTGAAGCAGTGGGCAGCCAGTGATGCAGCGCCTGAGGAGCAGTGTGTGTGGGGACGGTATCATGCTCAAGGGTACCTCATTGGTGCCATTGGCAGTCCTGGTATTCGAACCCACAGCCTTCTGATTGCAGGGGCAACTCCCTAACCACCAGGCAACTAGCTTACATAATGCACCATAAAGGAGGTACGGAAGCTGTCATTAAAGTGCCTGTTGGTGTAATGGTCAGGCCTCCAATACCAAATAGTGTATTATTATATTATCATAAGCTGATTTATTTCTTTAGTGCTTTGACTGATTTATGAACATACTAAGGGTAAAAACAAAAATAAGGTGTCAGATTGCCATAAACTTGTAGCCAAGAACAGGTGTGTTCTGTATATGCTGTTTACCAGGCTAAGATTCAGGCATTCAGCTGTGATTGACTGGACTGATCAAGTTTGTTTTTCTCTGTTGTGTGTTTCTCTGATGCAGGCATCGGAATGAGCGTTTGTGATCGGCTGCAGTGTGTGTGTGATCGCACCACGGCGGAATGCATGGCAGCATCACACTTCAACCATTCAATGAGGCCCCAGTGTTCTGGTCCACATCCACCCTGCACACTTAGGCTCCGCCCTCTGGCACCAGCCACTGATGATGACTCCAGTCAGGAGAGCTCAGAATTCATCAAACCACAAACACACACACAGGGCAAACCTGGACAGGCCAAGCCAACAGGGGGCGCTAGAGAGAAAGAGGGGAAGGAAGCAGGGCAGCCAGAGGAAGAGGAAGAGGAAAAGGAAGAGGCACAGGAAGAGGAAGAAGAAGAGGCAGAGCAAGAAGAAGAGGCAGAGGAAGAAGAAGAAACAAAATGAATCCATGAATTAAAAAATGGCATTCTAGCAGACATACAGTGCACTATGTAGGATGCAACCGTCATTCGTTCATGTCCTATGTAGTGCACTATATTAGTTTATTCATAGATTTTTACACTTCAGTCCTAGAGTACTGCTTCACTGCACAGTAAAGTGGTTTTCTCCGGTCAGTCTCATCAGCTTAAGTTGCTGACGCTCTGAAGTCAGCATCATTCCCATCATGGGAACTAAGATGGTTTTCAAAAATCATGTGTCCTGTTAGTAAGCAAAGTATGCATAAAGTAAAGTGGCCCCTTATAGTCACGTGTGAACACACCACAGCACACAGTGTGAACAATGTGAGGTTCCTTCTCTGCATTTAACCCATTCACCAAGTGAAGCACTGGGCAGCCAGTGACGCAGCACCCAGGGAGCAGTGTGTGGGGACGGTACCTTGCTCAAGGGCACCTCAGTGGTGCCACTGGCAGTACTGGGATTGAACCCACGACCTTTGGATTGCAGGGGCAACTCCCACCAGCTGCCCCCAACCCAATATGTTTTGTCTTATGGACAGATTTACTCAGAATGCCATAGGAAAATCTGAATTTCAAGGCCATTATCAAGCCAAAATATAAAAGTAATACCAGCTTCACCAAACATGGAGGTTTGCTGCTAAAGTTTGAGTAGCTTGTTTGACCCAACCCAACACATTCCTTTCTCATCAGCCTTGGTTGGGGCACACTCACGCATTGCCCAAACTCTGGGCTTTTCTGAACACAGATAACGTTATGAGAATGGGTGGGGTTTTTACTCCTCTAGTTTAGAAGATCCAGTGACACCTGGGGGTAAAATGTTCATGGGAAGAAAAGTTTTGGGTTTTTGAACATTTTTTTGTTACAAAAATGACAGAAGCAATTTCATCGAGAAAACTAGCTTAGGTCAGAGATTTGAAGCAGAAAAAAATACCAAACTAAGCCATAAACTTTCGGAACTGAAGATGCTTTGACTAAAGAAGACAAACACACAGGGTGAGCTTCTGGGACCATTCGAGTGTCCGTAAGATGCACAAACATAGTAACTGAACACAAATCATCAGTGCCCCACTAACTCATCCATCAGTAGAGAGGGACCACCATTAACCAGATGTTATGTGGCTGCTGTATCATTCTATGCAGATTCTGACCTGGTTGCGTGTTGTGCTGGTACCAACGTATCGGACACAGCAGTGTGCTGGGTTTTGAAATGCTGTAGTTCTAAAACCATAAAATTTAAGTCAACTGAACACTAAGAAGATTCCAGAATATTTGCTTAAAACTAAAACAAAAAAGTGTCTTTCAGTGTAGAGTTGAACCGTTGAATTATTAGGTTAACAATAGCTCATGTTAGTATCCATAAATGCACTATTTGAGGTTCAATAGACCTATTAAGTGATATTGCAGGGGCTACTTTAAGCACATGTAGGCCTTATTCACCCAGACATGCATTCACAGTGACCCCTTAAGAGTTTGCAGTTGATGTGTTTATGCATGCAAAAACCTTTTACAAACATTTACATTTGATACAAAACAGTCTTACCAGGAGAATGAGACAAGAAAGTAAAGTCTAAGCACACACACAGAAAAAACAGACATGTCACACATTGCATGATGTAAATGCAGCATACCTTCAAACAAACCTTTAATACATTCATCTTTTTGCTTTTTAACTATATGTATACTGAACTGAAGAGACCTCATTATAAGTCATGTTTACTTTGTAATTCTGTTTGTAATTTTTTTTATGAGTAAAATATTTCCCCAAAAAATGAAGATCTCCTGACTGCAGTATAGTAAATTGAAATTTTCTAAGTTGTTACCCTAAATATGTTCGTTGAATGTCATGCATTCCAAAACTTCCTAGAATTAATATAATTGGAGCACACCACAACTAGCTGCCTGAGTTAACTCAGTGCTCAGTCAACCTTCAAAAAAAGTTTCCCTTCTCTTCATTTTTTTTAATCAAATCTAATATTGTGATTTCCCCAAAACTCCTGAAATCGAACCCTGGCCTGTACTCATGAAAGAGATTTCCTACCACAGGTCCAAAAAAGAGCTAAGTCACAAACCCACTGGACAGGTTTGGCTTATACATACTGCAGGCTACTGGCTATTCACAGGATTTATAACATGTATTTAAATACACAAAAATAAATGAAAATCTTTTTAGATTATCTTAAAATATTTGCTTTTGCAGTTGCCCTGAAGACACAGCCAACATTTTACCCCAACACACCATTGATCAACACCGACCCCTTAAGCTGATGGCCCAATAAAGGCTGTGTCAGTCAAAAATAAACACAAATTCACACATGGGAAGCAGTGTAACTTTGAATACGAAATCTTTATTGAGATTGCTTGTCCTATTTTGCACATAAAGGTGGTCGACCCTCTAAGCCCCGCTGGAGCGATTTCTCAGAGGGGTGCTTTGTATTAAAGCGCATTACTATTAATAATAATTACACATTTATAATGAAATGCGAATGCCACAGCTGTGCATGTGTCTGCGTACTCAAGACTGATTTTTTTATTGACTGAACCACAGTCAGCATACTTAAGATTGCTAATCAAAATAAGCACTGAAAATTCAGTGGTCCCAATTAGATCTGTAACACCATTTCTCGTACTCAGTGATACAGGTCTAGACCTCCAAATACATGCACATGCATGCACACACATATACGGACTCAAAAAAAATCCCCCCCCCCAAAAAAACAAAACGAAATAAAAAAAACAAAAGAAACTACTGAGCTACAATTCTCTTAGTAGCAACAAAGTGAAAAGGAAAAAATACATTGTAAAATAACACAGATTACATAATATTAGCAACATTGTTTCCAGCTGCAGTTTTAAGAATTCTTAATGCATTCTCACTGTCCAACTGAATTAATAAAAATAAAAAAAAAAGACCAGCATGCAAAAGTGAGTCAGCCTCATTACGTACACGCACACACACACACACACACACACATACACACTACTGCATCTTTATTGAATGTGCATTACAGGTGAGACAGTTGAGTAATACAACGTGTGTCTACAGACAACACCTTCCCATTAAGGTCAAGACAAAAATATATTGCACTACTCTTACAAAATAGATTACGATATATTAATACAGACATCTTTGCAGAATTAAAGGTTTCTGCCTATTATCCCATTAAGCAAAATAAAGTTATAGAGCGCAAGTCGACTGAAATGCAGCAAATTAACCTTCTACAGGTTAGATCATGACCCTAAAGGTCATTTCCTATCTGGTTACATTTCCCTGTGAGAGAAGACCATGGGCTATCTGAGTGACCCAACCAACTCAAACCAATCAACCCCACCAGAGGATTAGATGAATAACTGCATTTTCCTCACTTGTAGGCCTGCCAGGAGCCTTTCACCTCAGAGCTTTTCCCTACATGCATTGCAATCAGTCATTCCAGCAACACCCACACAAGCCTGTTCAAGTACACCCCAGTCCTGCAACCCCCATACACAGCCAAAGCTCATTTTCACAGTTCTGAAGAATTTTTCTATTTTACTCAAAATGAAAAATGTAACCATTGTCACCTGTTCTGACCATGCCATCTTTCAACTTATCCTACAGTGGCGACACAACAGTCTCTAGCGAGAGACATTCTTTTTTAAAGACTAGGAAAACCCTCCTGATGTATCTTGAAGGTAGGAGAACTGAAAAAATACTGATACTTAAGCTATCATTAGCGTTTATATCTGTGGCTATGCTCACAGTCAGTATTTCTTTATCATAGTTGTTTGTGATGTATAGGGAGGTGGTTCCCAGTGGTTATATGACATCTTTACATAACACATGCTGTGTAGTTACGTAAGAAAATATTGAATGAGACTGCAAAAAAGTGTACAAAAGATCTTAATTTAGTCAAACCAATGAGGATGATGCTATAACACACAATGCTACACATCATGACAAATCGCTGAAATGGCCTTCTTTGTTGACCCTTGGGCCTCTAATGGATGTTGGAGGCACATTTAAAATGTATTGAAAAGGCAGGCTAATTACAAAGAACTCAATAGCCAAGTGTGCTATGTCAGGGAAATCATAAAATTGTGCAGTGCGGTGCATGGGGTCCCCAGTACAAAATCAACCAGAGCGAGAAACTCCGAAAACCTAGGACGGTGTTGCTTAAAAACCATCCTGAAGGCCAACATGCCATGGCACCATGATAAACCACCAATACCACATCTAACTTTACCTTGTGTCTTCCTCCCTTTATCCCATGTGTAAAAATGTTTGTTATTTTTATTGGATTATATTATTTTGTTATTATATTGGATATGTACCTTCTTTCTTAAAAAAACAAAAACAAACCAAAATAACAAAATCTGATACTTTCAACAGCCCAACCACCGACTAACAAGCTTTTGGACTGGTGTTCCATGTCTACCCCCCAACCACATCCATTCATGATCATTTAGTTTAACATCAAAATCATTTAAAACTGACCTGTCCATCCATTCACAAATGTTCTTTCATGGCAGCTTCTTAAGGTTGGAGCATGCTGGCAAAAGGCCCATAGAAGTTTAGATTTACTAAATCATGTAAATCAAGTTAAAATGTACCATTAATGGGCTGGAATAGACTACTGTAGCTAATCCAACCTAGGCAAGTTGGAAAACACAATTTGTCACATTGTTTTAATAACACACTCTAAATTTGGGTGCTTTGACAAAAAACTAGTAATATGCAACAGATTCTCATTGGGTACCCATGACAAAAAGCATTTGTGGGAAGAGCTCAGTCAATCGCATAATTCCAGCCTGCTTTCCTTCAGTAGTCCAATAAAGTTCTCTCTCAGTAAAGATTAATACCTTTCCTGAGTCTTGATGCTAGCCTAATAAAACCATCCCAAATCTCTGTATGGTTGTTCTCCATGCAGCAACATCTGTTCAATGGATGACTACAACTATTTATGCAAATACAGGATGTGAAACTCAAAACAGCATCAATGGCCAAAACTCTTGAGGTCAACACCAATATGCATGAACCGCTAAATCTATAGTACAGAACAAACAACAGAATATTCTGGACGATTTGTATGAGGCTATGTTGAATTGCGGATTAAATATCTGAGAACATTGTTTACCAACACTAAAAACTCTGTGTAAATGTCTAAAAACATACCGTATACACCATCTTCTAAATGCCACTTATAAATAGGCATAACAGGTTGACAACGGCAAAATGTGTCAATAGCACTGAATCAAATGAAGTCTATAAAAAGCTAGCCAAGGCGTAGATTTACAGCACAGTATCCAAGCTTTTAACAGTCAGAATATAACATTACACATTGTGTGTGTGTGTGTGTGTGTGTGTGTGTGTGTGTGTGTGTGTGTATGTA
>JBBPCZ010165207.1:0-17135 GCA_037974445.1 Brycinus macrolepidotus
CTGTTTAACAGAGAAATGATTTTTCCCATTGTATATTACAGGTGAGGTGAGGTAGTGTAGTGTTGTTATTTAACTGTCCTGCAGGTTCAGTATTGCCACACCTACCTCAGTGTGTATAATGCCCTGTGGAGATCTCCCACCTTCTAAAAACCAAATCTGCTACTTTGAATGTATTCAGATGAGGTTCTGCATTCCTTTACATTTCTTCACTGTTTTTGCCCAACAGGGTGAAAAAGCCCATCCACCTCAGCTATGACATTGACGCTCTGGATCCATCTGTGGCGCCTGCAACGGGGACACCCGTGATTGGAGGTCTGACGTACAGAGAGGGGGTTTATATTACAGAACACATCTGTCAAACGGGTGAGTTAAATCAGAGTCCTCTATTAAATAAACCTCCCTATATAATGGCCTAGTAATGAACTTAATGTGCAGTCTATAGTCTAGTATTCGTCTGTAGTCTTTGGGCTAAAAAATGAATACCTATTAACAGCTCATGCACTGCATCACCACATTTGAAGGCCTCTTCCAACTATTGCAGTCAAATAATGAGCTAGTATACACCGGTCATATTCAAATGTTTAAAGGTTATGATGGATCATTAGCTAAAGGCTATAGGGAGCTAATAGTCTAATAGTCAGTTAGGATGTGATAAAGTAGGTAAATGTCATAAGCAGTTATAAGCAGAAAATGTCCATTTACAGCTGCTGCTGAAATACTGCAAATCCCATTAGGGTGGCAATAAAAATGAGCATTACTGCAGTGGTGGTAAAATACAGGCTTCTTATGAAGCAAATGAAAACATTTTTGCATTAAGAAACTACCATGTAATGACACTCACAGTGTAAATGTTTCTGCCTCTTGGTGAAAGCAAAATTGAAAAGATCATTATGATGAGCATATTTTACTGTGGCTTTGAGTGAGCCAATCAGAGTTTAGAATTGGACCTACTAGTACTGACCACCGACTGGCGACTGCTTGTTTCCCATTGACCTGATAAAATAATGGCACACGGAAGTGCATTCTGGGGCAGCTGGTTGCCTGGTGGTTAGGGATCTGCCCCTGCAATCGGAAGGTTGTGTGTTTGAATCCCAGGAAAGCCAGTGGCACCACTGAGGTACCCTTGAGCAAGATACTGTCCCCACACACACTGCTCCCCGGATGTTGCGTTGGTGGCTGCCCACTCCTTCACTTGGTGAATGGGTTAAATGCAGAGGAAGAATTTCACACTGTTCACACTGTGTGCTGAACTGTGTGTTCACGTATGACAAATGGACACTTTATACACACGTCATACCTAACAATACCTAACTGACAAAATTCTATCCTAGCATATTTACATTTACATTTATGGCATTTAGCAGATGCTTTTTATCCAAAGCAACTTCCATTCCCTAACTACAGGGGACAATCTCCCTGTAGCAACTTGGGGTTAAGGGTCTTGCTCAGGAACCCAGTGGTGGTGCTGAAAGTAGGATTCCAACCCATGACCTTTTGGTCCAGAGGCAAGTATCCTACCCACTAGGGCACCACCACCCCTGGCACCCCGTCCTAGCATACAGTTGCCATGTCCCTTGCCCACTGTGGGTGGAGATTCTGAGGCTGAGACTAGTGAGTAACCAGTACCAGTTATTATCAGGGACTGATCCAGTACACACTGCTTCACTAACAGGGCTGCTGTCTGCTGTTGACATTGTGGAGGTAAACCCAAAGCGAGCCAGAACGGAGGACGAGATTCGCTCTACAGTGGACGCAGCGGTGGATCTCGTACTGAGCTGCTTTGGACAAGTCCGTGAAGGATCACACCCAGCCGACTACAAAATCCCTGATCCCTGAATCACTTCTACAGGACAACTGGACTTTATTCCTGCAACTTGTACTTCATAGCTGCCATGAGATTAAAATCAATGAATCAATCAACTCGAGAATGATATAGAAATAACCCATTTTCTGATGTCACAACTGCACGTATCAGCCCATTATGCAGTTTAGCTTCCCCTAAAAGAAGTGTCTTGGCCCAGACCGCTTCTTGAATGAGGGGCAATGCAGTCCAGCCAGTTGTGCGAGAGCTCGGTGTTAAAGGCTCAGTACTGAATACAGTTTAATTCTACAGGATATTGAAAGGGAGGAAACTTTCCCTATAAAATCAAATGAACTGTTTGATTTGGTTTATGAAACCACATGTCCTAATTGCACCTAGGATGAGGGGTAGGAAATAAAAACAAATTTAGAAGAATATGAGCCTTTTAACAATCGAAATGTGGAGGAATAAAAACACAAACTGCAAGAACTAGAAGAAAGGGATTTATTTTTGTAGAAAATGTAACGTTCACACATTCTCAGAATAGACAACCACAAGTCATAATTTCTGATGTGAGGCATGACCGCATGTTGGGAGATTATGAAGAAAGGCTTTCACCTCTTGGTATGTGACGGAATCAGACTACGAGGGCTTTAATAAGCCCAAGAGCTGATTAGACTAGAGTTGTACAGTGGAGTGAAGACCTTGAAATGTAACTGAAGTCTGTTCTTTGAACGTTCTCTGCTGTGTCATACTAAAGTCATGGATAAAAAAAAATAGCAGAGGTCAGGTGATGTGAATACGTGTCACCCTTGTTTGTGGGAGGGCGTCATCCTGCATTTTTTTATTTTATTTTTTTAAAATAAGGACCGTTTTTCTGTTTGTTTGTGTGTAAATGACCTCAGTGCTCAAACTGAGTTCCATACTGGTTCAGGGAATGTGAGAGCGTGTGAGCTTTACTGTCAGATTTCAGGATAATCACAGTGCTTTAGCTTCTGCCTCACACAACAGGAGTGCAAAGCCCTGGTGATAAACTGCACCTCTTCCGAGGTTTATTAGTAACAGTAATGGTGATAATTTAAAAAAAAAATGATGGAGAAAATGTTGTATACATTTCTTTAAAGCACAGTTTAAAAATGATTCTATTTAGCATCAAAATGGGTTCCACTGTTAAACACCGTCATCAGGGCTGGCACCAATAGCATTTTACAACGCATTTGTTACTGCTTTTCTAAATAAATCAGTGTGGGACAACATACATGGTAGTAGCCTAGTGGGTAAAGCACTTGCCTGTGAAGCTGATAACCAAAAAGTTGCAGGTTCAAACCCCCACTTTCTACCACTGTGCCCTTGAGCAAGACACTTAACCCTCAGTTGCTCCAGAGGGACTGACCCTGTAACTAATGACTGTAAGTCGCTCTGGATAAGAGTGTCAGCCAAATGCCATAAATGTAATGTAAATGCAATGTATTAGCCAGCTGCTCATGCACTGTACAATGCTGTAGAAGCCCTAATTGTAGCTCCTCATTCAAATGGGCAACAATCTTGTAATATACTGTCAGAAGATACCATACAGAATTTAAGGTCTAATTCAAAGCTCTTTTAGCTTCAGTGTCGGTGTGAAAAACATTGCCATGTTTTTGCACCCTAAACCAAGGTGACTGAGCACCAAAACTAAACCAGCTATAATTTGTAATTTGTATAATTTGTGTAATTTGTATACTTTAAAACATTTTACCACAGTAACAACCACAGTCCTTCTTAAAGGCCTTTGCTGACGTGTTGCAGTTTAGGCTACAAATTTTGTGGCCTGAAAAAAGATACTTAATATAGAATTAAACAAACAATTGAATACAAGTGTTCTAATAATTTGGGCCAGCCCTAATTGTTATACAACCTTCTTGATACTATATTAGACCATTTATACAATTTCAGTGCATCCTAGCAACTGTCTCATCTCAAGATTGTGTGGGAAGAATCTCATAAAGCAGGCATTCTCAGTAAAGCAGGATAATTTCAGCCCGAAGTGTGGGCTGTCCAGTAGAAGAGTCCATTACCTCATCCTTTTTATACAGGCCTTGACCTTAGGCTTAAGCAATCTGGTTAAAAAAAAAGTCCTGATTTGTGAGAAACCTCCATCTCTGTAGGCTTCTGAATTACAATCCCTCCTCCAGAAGATTGACTTTTCTGCTGTGTTTAGCATCCAACCATCATTTAAAATGCTGACCCCTCCCCCTTACTTAATACTCCAGCCAATCAGGGAAGTTCATTAGTCAGAGCAGGTGTTGCAGATTGTGGCTGGAACTAGACTTCTCAGGAAGGTAGATCTCCTGGTCCAGGGTTGGTGACCAGTGCTGTAGAGCAGCGGTCCCCAACCTTATTTGCGCCACGGACCAGTTTCATGTAAAACAATATTTTCACGGACCGGTATACATACAACTAAAAACAAAGTGCGTTTGTTTTTTACTCATTTTTGCTAGCTTGTGGGCTAAATTTTTGACGTATCGTATCATGTGACCGAGACGAGCATTTTTTCCAAAATAAAAGATCTTTCAGACTCAGATAATCAATAAAATATTTTTATTCTGTCGTTCTGAGCGGCCCGGTACGAAATGACTCACGGCCCGAGACCGGTCCGCGGCCCGGTGGTTCGGGACCTCTGCTGTAGAGGATGTGTACTTATTCCCACTTAGAAAATCAACAAAAACATGCAATTTGCCAAGGGATGGCTGCATTTGACTATACTTTCATGTTCCCAAGGGTTTTCTAGTATGTTGGTTGCTTTGGAAAACTAGTCCCATCCCTGAAGGAAGAAATGTTTCTGACTGAGGGATTCATGAACATCTACACCTTATAAATGCCAGCTGAACGTGAGCAGTAAGTTTCAAGTTTTGTCTGTGGATTGTCTGTGGTAACTTGAGTGGGCGCTTCAAGTGGGGTGGACAGAACTTAATTTTGAAAAATGCTGGAGTATTCCTTTAAGGAACTCTGGACTATGGAGTGTTGTAATAACAAAAAAGGCACTAATGGCATCAATGCAATTCATACACATACACATGATCATCTAAAAATAAAACAACAAACAAACAAACAAACAATAAAAACAAGGCAGACATGTTGGCTGTGGATGGTGGCGGGGAGTATCAAATGTCTCAGCTCTCAGTCTGAGGAGGGGAGGAGACAATGAAGGAAGGATCAGTCAGACTGGTGGAGGCTGCAGGGCCTTCTGAACTCTTGACCCCTCTCATGGATCCATTTATTTGAAACTGGAGCAGAAAGACAAGAGAAAAGCAAAGTGAGTGTTCTGCAGGTATCAGAATGGTGAGATTTTTCTTTTTACTGTATCAAGGGTGCTGTGAAAGTGTTCACACCCTCCTGGTTTCCTGTTTTTTTGTGTATTTGTCGCATGCACAAGTGTTTGATCTTCATACAAAACGTAAGATAAAACAAGAACACAAGGAACACAAGCAAAACACAGTTTATTAAATGATAATTTTATTTAGCAGGAGGAACAGAAAAGGTTTTCTAACACCTGCATAAGAAAACAAACTTAAGTTGGTGTGCTGCTTTTAGCAGCAACAGCTTCAACTAAATGTTTCCTATAACTCGAGATCAGTCTTTTACTTCTTGGTTCACATATCTGAGGATACAGAATACACGGCATTTCTAATGAAGGAGATTCTGCAATAGTTTATAGTAAAGTATAGTTTATAGTAGGCACCAAATGTAGGCACATATAGAAAGCTTGTTTTTGTGTCATGTAAAGACTAGTTAGTGTCTTATTATGGCTTGCGGCAGTTATCTTTTTTTTTTTTTTTAAACACCTGTCAGCCAGTTTTTTACAGCCACAAGTTAATTGACACTGGGCACAGGCCTAGGCTGAACTGAAGAAAGGTCTTACCCCACTTGTTGCCCACTAGTACTGGACAGGCGGCGTGCCTCGTGCTGTAGTCCCCGTCTCCGCTGGGGAATAGATTGTACCAGAACACTGCTGTTCCCTTCAAAACACAGACACACACACCAAAACAAAATGAGCAGTGGTTAAGATTTAAAGGGCCCATATCTTAGAAAACCCACACAGAAAACCTGGTTAATATCAAGGGACAGAGAGGTTAGAAAATGGTCATGTAGAAATAAATTGTGACTGTTTTTAGGATAGCCATTATAAATTGTATGATTTCAGCCCTTGCAGCTGGTGGCCTAGTGGTTAGTGAGTTGCCCCTATGATAGTCGTGGGAAGGTTGTGGGTTCCAGTCCCAGGACTGCAAGTGGCACCACTGAGGTACCCCTGAGCAAGGTACCGTCCCCACACACTGGGGACACACGCTGCGCCATCACTGGCTGCCCATTGCTTCACTTAGTGTGAACAATGTGAAATTCTTTCTCTGCATTTAACCCATTCACTGTGTGCTGTGGTGTGGTGTGTTGTGTTCACATGTGACTATAAGGGCCCACTTCACTTTACTTTAATACACAAAAGATCAGCATTACCAGTATCCAATCACACCACCCACATCCAATCCTCATCCCACTTTATCATCAGAATCACACTCATGCTGTACCTTCATTGGCTTTACTGCTGCTCCAACATCAGGGAAGACTGTGGCACCCCCTGCTGCCACATCGCTCATCTACAAAACAGGAGCAACACCATTACTTAAAGAGATCTTCATTCAGACCCTGGCCTGTAAAAAGCAGGTTTTTCCCAATCCGTTTTATGTATGCCGCTGCCACAGAAAAGTGAACATTTTCGGCCATGTGCAGCAGCGAGGCATGAAGGAGGAAACGTAGTGCTGGAGTCAGCCCCCAAAAAGTACCTTCCTGCCCTCTGGGTGGATGTGACTTTATATGAGGAAAGTAAATTCTCCTCACACTGCAGATGCATTTTCGGGATTGTTTTAAATGGAATCCAGTTAAAGTAAATGCAAATACTATTCGGAAGTGTACACAGCTGATTCAGTGCCCCACTATTTCAAAATTTTTAATATGAAAACTTGTAATTATTGAAATGATTTTAGTGCTGCATTTTAAAGGCAACAATCAAAATCATCCAGAAAATCAGGTAAGTTGATGTTAAGGACACTAAAAACTAGTTTTTTAAAAAATAGGCTTAAAAATACAAAATGTGACTTCAGAGTACACTGTAGGATTTTAGAGATGTTAGCAGCTTATGAGGCCTTACCCAAATTTCAATGGTTTTACTTATTTTGAACATGAAGTGCGCAGGACATCCTAAGAAAAAAGATATTTTCGAGATGGGAAACGCATGCTTACACAATTATCTTGTTTTAAAATCACTCACGTAGAAGAGCCAGGTGGCAATGCGATTCCCTGTACCCAGCTCCTTGAAAGCATCCGGCTCATCTTTCTGCCAGAGGTTATAAAAAAGAGATCAGCACAGATATGAGAACAGAAACTGGCACAGAGATCAGTGCTGACAGATCGGACAGAAATGAGCAACATGATAAACACAGAGATCAGCAGACATGAGAACGGAGACCGGCACAGAGATGAACGCATTAATCAGCACAAAGATTGGTACAGAGTTCAGTACTGACAGATTGGCACAGAAACAAGCACCATGATCTACACAGAGATCAGCATGTTAGTACATGGGTCATTGTGTTTCTTCTGCCTATCTGTGCTGAAAGCTTTTACAGAGAAGGCGAAACCTTTGTTTACCCTTCCAAAGTCAAAGTGTGGTTCATACTGGCCTCCTACGCCATAATTAGCCACCTGGACATGGAGAGGAAGGGAGGGAGAGGAGAGAGAGAGCGAGAGAGAGAGATTTACAGTTAACTCAATAGTCATTAAAGCTGTGAATCAAGAAAATGTTCTAATATTCCACAAAACATTTCAGATTTTCTTTAAGGACAAGAAGTGAAGACATTTAATTTTAATGATCAAAGGAAAAAAAACATGATTTATTATAATTTTGCATTTTTGTTAATAAAAAGTAATTTAAAGAACTACATGGTAAAGAAAACAAAAAGCATCACTGATAAAACTCTCATAGCAAATATTATAAAATGCTAATGCCACCCAGTCCTGCAACACTGAACAGTTAAATGGCAACATATGAATGAGTTAGCAAATAAGTGGGGTGGAAGCGGAGAGAATACAGCGTCAAATACACAGACATACACTTCCACACTTCAGTGCCACACCTGTAGCTCCTCTGCTGTGGTGACGTCGAGGCCTGTGAGATCCTGAATCCTCTGGTTAATACGGTCCACCACTGGATGCTCATGGGCAGCTAACCAGGCACTGCAAGCAGAAAAAACAACCGTCAGAGTGAACATAGCTCAGTGATAATTTTAGACCTAAAACTGGTGGTTAGCATTTAGCATGTAGCCAGCAGGCACGGGTTGTGAGATTAGCTGTCGGTATGTAAAGTAAAATAAAGTAAAGTGGCCCCTTAAGGTCCTGCGTGAAGACACCACAGCACAGCACACAGTGTGAACAATTTGAAATTCTTTCTCTGCATTTAACCCATTCACCAAGTGAAGCAGTGGGCAGCCAGCAACAGGGGGTGCCCGGGGAGCAGTGTGTGGGTATGGTACCTTGCTCAGGGGTACCTCAAGAGTGCCACTAGCAGTCCTGGGAATCCAGCCCACAGCCTTCTGATCGCTGAGGCAACTCCCTAACCACTAGGCCACCAGCTGCATGTTTATGATGAATGAGGATATGAGGAACTACACTCAGAAATGCAATTCTGGCAAACTTGAATTATAAGCCTTTAGGGTACAGCTAGCAGGATGCCTAATGCTAACAAGCCACCATTGGTTTTCATTCTTTTTTAGCAAAGTTAGAGTTTCTGGGTGAAGTATACCCTCAGTAGACTCTCCAGAGGCACTTTTGCAGAACAGAGTGGGAAATGTTCATATCTAGGTGTCTCTGAAATTAGATATTAGATTAAAGGCCGATTCAGTACTCCATTAGCCCGAGCCCTCAGGGACTAAATGTAAGTTTGGCAGCAAAACTTTCCCAGAAATCATTGAGACCTGGTACGTTTCCCTTTTCAAACCCCCACAAAAGCAAAAATGGCATACAAAGCTGTTTATTAGCCATAATACATTTCAATTTACTAATACATTTCCAAATAACATTCAGTGTGCTGTGTTCGGACTGGGTTATAGACTACTCCTTCATGCCTGTTGATGCCACTTCATTATTTTACCCAGCGAGCTTGCAAGTTATTATGGAAGATTTAGTACTCTCTTGTCCTTACACTAATGAGCACCTTGTATAATCTCACACGTGCTAATGAGCAGTGGAAGATTTAGTACTCTCTTGTCCTTATATTACTGAGGACCCTGTATGATTGCACACACTAAGTATGTATAGTTTATTGTATCCCTGGTTTTCCTTTTAAGGTAACCGGAGCACCATAATAAGAGCATGAAGATAATAATGGTTAGTTAAGAGATATTGGTGGCGCAAGGATGTAGCCCCACCTGTGGGTTGGAAGAGGTTGGATGATTGGTCCTACAACAATAGTGGCGAAGGGACCAGGAGATGTGATAAAGAAAAAATGGGTGTCAACTAAGTTGAGAACAGGTGTACAAAGATGGTACCCCAGCGAGCCCGAAATACAAGGTGGATCCATGGACTGGCTGGTATTTGGCATTTGGCTGGGTGTCGCTTGCTGTTTTGCTATCTAATTGGCAAAATAAAGGAAACCGTCTATATAATTTTCTGTTTTAAAGTTGTCTTCATTTTATTTTGTTTAGAGCTCAGGATTCCTCCACGACATTCGCAAGCTGAATGCTACGCAACTAGCAACATCACAAAGATAACCAAAGCATTCACAGAAAAAAGCAATTATTCACAAATTTGACATGGGTTATTGTTTAGACTTTCTGCCTTAGAAAAGTTTTCATGGCTTCCTAGCTCCCTCAGGCTAACCTAGTAAAGGGTAGGTGTGTTCTGACTGAAAATCCCCCCCTTTGTGCTGCGAGTGGCTGCTTGTGTAACAGAGGTATGATGAACTTCTAAGTGAGTCGAGGCTGGCAAGGGCACATAAAAAAAAAAAACCTGAAACAAAGATGTACTATTATCTGTTTACGTAGACAATTCGGGCTTCACCACGGCTGCTCCGGCTATTTTCACCTATTCAACTTGTTCGAAATGAATTCAGAAAGCCTTCCACCTCAGTCTGACGCTCTTTGGCTGCTAACTGTAATACTAATTAATTTTGTCAAATTTTTTTATAGCTAACCGTATATCATACAATGTCCAAAAAGCAAATTAGTTTATTGGCTTCCTTAACAATTTGGGAGGGGCTGAGGTAGAAACATGCACAGCTGGTTGCCTTGACAATGGCTCATTAGTCCTCTTTTGCCCTTTTAAAGGATTTTGTGCTAGCACTGCTTCACTGCTTAATTGTTGTATTATTTTAATTAATAGCCGTTTACCCTTCTTGACAATAAAGAGGGTCATTTTATTAGGGCAGCTGGTGGCCTGGTGGTTAGGAAGTTGCCCCTGCAATCGGAAGGTTGTGGGTTTGAATCCCAGGACTGTCACTGGCACCACTGAGCTACCCTTGAGCTTGCTCATAATGCTGGAATAAGGTTGTATCCCTCCCCCAGAACTGTTTTTGTTATTTAGAAGCATGTCTCTGCTGATTGGCTGCATTTAGAGTAAGGGGGAAAGATTTGTGTGTAGATTTGATTTTTTACTAAACTATAAGAGGCTTTTTTTCTCTTTTGTTTGTGACTGAGGTCATTTCTTGGGAAGTGTCCACAGTTGGCTGGGCTAAAACTCGTGTGGTGAATTAACAGGCGTTTCTGGTTTGTTCCTCGTTAGGCATCCACTAGACACTCCACACACAGCTGTTGTCTGACCACAGACACCACTCTGACTGAAACACACACACACACACACACACAAATAAAAACTCAGACAGGACCACTATTTATATAGACACTCAGAAACATATTTCTGAGTGAAAGACAGTATCAGGGAGGGCCTCTGAGCGTTTTCTCTGCATGACTGGAGGGATTTTAGGGACGAAAGTCTTTTAAATGGTATAATATGAGGAATGGTGATTAATATAATTCATTTATACACTATGTGTGTGTGTGTGTGTGTGTGTGTGTGTATATATATATATATATATATTATAAATAGTATAAACATATTGCATGTACAAATAATACTTATATACATATATTAATATATATACCTTTATATTTATAATGTAAATCTATATTGCAAATTCATGTTGTAGATTGTATGTTATTGTATATTATATTGTTTAGTATATTGTTTAGTATATTGTTTAGTATATTGTTCATTGTGTCGTTACATATTGTTGTTGTTTTATACTGTTGTGCTTGAGAGACACCATCGCCTGAAATCAAATTCCTTGTATGTGTTCACTCACATACTTGGCCAATAAACGCAATTCTGATTCTGATTCTGATTCTGATATGACCAGAGACATAAACTAACAAGGTTAAAAACAGTCCATTTTGATGTGGCACTCTGGGTAGCTCTGATGTATGCCATTCACTCTTAATACAGTCTATGGTTGGAAACTAAGCTGCAAAACAGCCTGATGGAGTTTTTGGATGTCACCCAAAAAACAAAAAAACAAAAACAAAAAAAAACAAAAAAACAAACAAAAAAACACATTTAGATTCGATACTCAGCAAAAGTCTCAGGCATCCAAGAACATCGTTACTACTTGTCTGGGTAGTGTATTTTAACAGTAAAAACACTATAAGGACCAATAAACATAAATGGGAGTAAAATCTTAGAACAATTTTTGAGTAAATAAAAAAGAAGTCGGGCAACAACAAAAGAAGAAGTTGAGCAACTGTCTAATCGCTGGCCCTATCAGTGGGAGATTGTGAGTTGGATCACTGGTGGTGTCACAACCATCTGTGGCTGTGATCCAAGAGAGCACTCTCTGGGAGGCCTTGATCTCTGGGTATGTAGGATGGCCCTCCCTCTCCCCCATTAATCAGCATGATACTAGTTAGTGTGGACGTCTGTTAGGTAACGTAACAGAATTGGTGGTCAGCGTAATCCTCAGAAAGCTTTGGGCAGGCGCCTTGAACGGCTTTGCATGCCTTACCCTATGCTGATCACATGCTGAACTATCGATCTGCCCCTAACACCGCTCGTACTTCCTACCAGACTTCTATCATTAATGGTACCTGTAAGCCCAAACTCTATTTGCCACTATTCATACATTTTCCAGCCTTCTGCACCTCTTCTCACTGGTTCTACTGAACTCCGTGATTCATTTCTTCACTTCTTTCAGAAAAAGATCGATTCAATATACAATCTTTTCTCCTCAACCTCCCCTCCGTCCCTTGACCCTCCCCTTAATTGCCATGTACAACCATGTGCAACCATGTGAGTTCTTTCTCACTTGCTTTGACTGTGTGACAGATTTCCTCAGGACAGTGAGCTCATTTACCTGTCTGTTAGATCCAGCCACCACTACACTTCTTTAACAGTGTCTGCCAATCATTTTCTTCCAATTAATAAATCGTTCTCGTCACTGGCACGGTTCCTGCTGATTTATAAATTTCTGCAGTTACACCTGCCCTTAAAAAGAGTATCTTGGATCCCAATAATTTTAGTAACTACAGAGCTGTCTCAAATCTACCATTCATTTCCAAGATTTTAGAAAGAGTAGTGGCTACTCAGCTGCAAACTCACTTAGGATGACCATCTGTTTCAGTCCAGTTTTTGTCCAGTTCATAGTACTGAGACTGCTGACAGGGGTTCCCTTACTATTCTCCTTCTCTTGGATCTAAGCTCTGCACATGATACTGTTAATCATAACATTCTTCTTTCATATTTTTCTGCTATTGGACTTCCTGGTACTGATCTTTCCTGGTTCTCTTCATGTCTTACTGATAGGCCGCAATTCATCTCCATCCGTCGAAGCATTGTTACTGTTAAGTAAAGTGTCCCCAGGGATCTGTCCTTGGCCCTTTGCTTTTCATAATTTATATGCTTCCTCTTGGTCACATTATTAGGTGTCATAGGCTCAGTTTCCACTGTTAAGCTGATGATACTCATTTATTTCACCACCCCCACTGCAGCCACCGTGCCCCATTTACAGCCTGCAATCATGATTTACAAACTTGGTTGACATTAAATTTTTTAAGCTTAATGCAGATAAAACCGAACTTTTACTGGTTGGCATCAAGGCTGTCATTTCTCCGATTTTAGTCGAAGCATCGTTCTCATTGTGCCCGCTCACTCTGTTTGGAATCTGGGTGTTCTACTGGACCCATTGCTGACGTTGGACCCTCAAATTAATTTTTTTTTCATCTTTGTAATATCTCTCGCATTTGTCCATCTCTCTCCATGAAGGATGCTGAAACACTTCTTTCATAACTTTCATAACTTCTCATCTTTCATAACTTCCCTTTCATAACCTCTTATCTTGATTCCTGCAGTGCTCTTTTTCCTGTTCTCCTAACGAAAACCCTTGCTAGGCTTCAGTCTGTGCAAAACTCTGCTGCTTGGGTTCTCACCTTTACTACGAAGTCTGAACACATTACCCCCATATACTGGTTATTCATATCATACTGTATTCAGTTTCAGCTGCTTCAGTTTAAGCTACCCAATATCTCACTGAATTACTTTACTCATTACTCCTGTTCGGTCTTTATGTTCGTCTGGTACTGACTTGCTTAAAGTCCCTTTTGGTGTTGTGGCTCCCAAACTATGAAATTCCCTCCCTCAGAATATTCACAATGCTTCCTCTCTTTCTTCTTTCAAAACTCAATTTAAAAACTTTTAAAATCTTTTCCCTCAGTGCTATGTCTTTTCTCCTGACTCTTGATCTATTTGTGTCTTTCTGCTACTATAATCTGGGTTGTAATTTTGACTGTTTAAAGTTTTTTGTTTGTTTCATGCTATTTTTGTTTTACTTCTCAACTACTGGTGAAGCGATCTTGGGTTTAAGAAAGGCGCTATATAAACAAAAATTATTACATTTTTCCAATGTTTTAAATTCAGCAAATAGTAGGGGATGTGTACTTATTTTTACCCAGAAAATAAACTAAACATGTAATTTGATTGAGGGTGTTCTAAACTGTGCATGCAAAAGGATCAGAACCACCTCATCCTGAAAGAGATGGACACATGCCTGGCCTTCATGCCTTCACCTTTGGCCCCTTACCTCTTGGAGACTCTGTACTGGGCTGTGGTGAGTTTCCCTGTTTCGGGGTCATGCACGGTGGCTCGTCTGAGCTAGGCACAGATTGTGGAGAGAGAGAGAGAGAGAGGGAGAGCAGAGAGAGCCAGAGGAAGACAGCGAGTAAAGGAAAGACAGAAAGAAGGGAGGAAAGAGTACGTCACTACTTGCCAATCCCATGCCATGCCCATGCGGAATTTCACCAAAGTTTAGAAAAAATACTCCATAATTAAGTGGTTAAGATGTAAATAAAGTTCTTCAAAGTGGGTTTGGTGTGTACTAGAGAAACTTACTGAGTCAGCACTGTTCCCAGTGATGATGAATGGAACCAGGTGTCTGCCTCTAAAAGCCCCCCCCAGAAAATTCTCACTCACTTATTTTCTGTAACTGCTTAATCCTCATTAGGGTCGCAGGTACCCGGAGCCTATCCGAGGGTCAGTGGGGGGTGAGGTAGGGACCCAACCTGGGCGGGGCTCCAGCCCACCGCAGGGCACACACACCATTCACTCATACACTCACACCTATGGTCAATTTAGAATCCCCAATTCACCTGACGTGCATGTCTTTGGACTGTGGGAGAAACCGGAGACCCACACACACAAGGCCAGGAGCCGGATTCAAACCCCCAACCCTGGAGGTGTGAGGTAACAGTGCTACCCACAGCACCACCGTGGGGCCCCCTCAGAAAGTTACTGCATGAAATGTTAATGCACTACCTGACACCTAAGACACTGTTATACCAAACTTTTTACAATCTTTTGGTCTAAAACTAAACTCATTTATGCAGGAAAGATACATGCAAGGATACATGACAACTGGTTCCACTCACCAGTGTAGAAAATCCGAGTGACTCACTCTGAGTGACTTTGTTTACATCTCGACTGCTAAATTATGCAGAATTCTTTTTTGTGTTGAATTCCCCTTGAAGTTCTCTACATATCGACCACCAAATTGGACCAGGTCCTCAAAATTATAGCAGCTCAGGGTGCAAGTGGAAGGCTTCATATTAAACATGAGCACCTGCTTGATTGATAGTTATTCCAGTAAGAGCTATTATTATAAGAAGAAGAACCCTTTGTCTCCTCTGAGTTAGGAAAGCTGTAGCAGCAACCTTCCCACAATCAAGAGGAACAGCCTGCACACTCCCTTCAAAATCGATTTTGCAAAGCTGTTTTTGAATTCTGCAACAGGAGTGTGTGACGTACCCTCATGCTGGGTCTGTTCTTGCTAAAGTTGCTAACCTACAATGCGGCGGGGAGACGAGTTGGCTGTGTGCCTGGAGGCTTCTTACCTTTTGCTGATGCGATAGTGCGCAGTTTCCAGCACGCCAGTGATGGGGTTGGAGATGGTGGCTCGGCGCAGCTGTGGAGCCAAGCGGCCGAGAGGACACGAGTTACACGCTGCACTCACACCATCCCACCCCGCTCACTGTGTGCAGGGGGGCTCTGGGATTTACTTGGCTCCCATTAATCGTACATTCCCCTGAAAGTTTCCTCAAAAACGAAAACCGGGGTGCCCTGGTCTCTTAATGTCTGGAGCCCTTATATCTTTACTTTTTTCCCCCCACTCAAAGTTGAGTGCAAGTTGAGTTGAGCATTACCCATTAGCACACTAACTTCATTGAGACAAAGCAATAATGAGTTAACAAACAAATTACCTTGCTTTTCAATTCAATGAATGAAATTTTGGTAAGGGGGGGCTATGAGAACCCCCACAACATCCTATTTATGCAACTGATTTAGAGACGCCACAAGCCTTAGTTCAGGGCTTAGTGTTCTGGGGCCAGACGTAATCTCGTAACAAGAGCGTCTATTTAACATATTGGAAGAAATAAAATGTAAAATGTGTTCTGAGCAACAGCTGTGGCACATTATATTGTATGTTTCATTTTTCCAGTATGTTAAACTCAGCAAATAATTAGAAAATGTGCTCTCAAATTTGTAAAAAAGTCATATTTCAGCTAAATTTGTTCTGTAAAGGATGTATTGACTTATTTGCACCTAGAAAATCAACAAAACACATGATTTGGGTGTTTAAAATTTTGCATATAACTAGTTATGCATTTTATGTAGTTAAAATTATGGATTCATAATCAGAATAGGCAGGTTTTTGCTCTACACTTGAAATTAGCAGGTGGGCAATTGATCATTTTTATTGATTGGAGTCCGAGTCTGTTGCAAGTTGCAATTTTATGATTTAAATAATGGCAGGTAAGAGCACTCACACAGCATTTGATTGCTGCTACTACACCTGTACCACAATGTCATAGCACAATTGACCATTTTACACATTAATCATGGTGCTAAAAATAATAATAACAAACAAACATTACCTCCTGGAAGGGGAAGCGCTCCCTGCTTGTTTTGCTTGTTTTATTGGTTGTATACTGGACATTAAAATAGCACATAATAGAGTGGTGGGGTTTAGAGGGGTATACCTTTGTTGGCACCAGATTTTGAAGGTTAAACAAGATGCCCCAAAAATGTATTCTCATTATGAGATCACGTTTGGCCTCCACAAGGCTGATCAGTGAAAAAGCATGTAAATGTATGCAGAAGCAGCTGAACTCACCCTGGGCTTGGCCAGTTCCTTCACCTTCTCCATCTCTCCTTCACTGACGATATTATGAAAACGCACAATGGCCGGCCGGTCCCACTCGTCCTCCTGTTTCACCGGGCCAAGCACGTAATATGGGTGTCTGTTGTTGTCGAAGAAACGGCAGAACAGCCGGCTCTGTCTGCGTGGGGTCTGTGTGGAAAGATGGATGATAACTATGAACACGGGCCCGTATAATTATACAGCCTCTGCAGATCAATCAGCTGTTTTTAATCTGGAGCTGCTCCAAACAGCAATGATGCTTCAACATTTTTCTTTGGAAAGTTTTGTTTGGAGTTTTTAGTAGTCCAGTAATATCCTTTTAAGGCATTTCCCTCAAGCAGGCATGGTTTCTTTGTGTTAAAATGCAATCCAACCCTAGTCCTTGAGCACCACCTGTCCAGCGCATTTTTATTGTTTTCCTGGTCCAACACACCTCTTCTTCTTAGGAAGGGCTTATTATTGATGTTCTATACCTGTCAACATTGGGGTTTGAAAACATTTTCTGGTGTCACACATAATGCCATAAGATGGGAGCCAGTTTGTGTGTGTGTGTGTGTGTATGTATAT
>JBBPCZ010165285.1:6995-17125 GCA_037974445.1 Brycinus macrolepidotus
ACACTGACAGGACTATCCTGTCAGAGAATTGGACCGTCAGGCACGCTTACACTGACAAAACACACGCACACACACACGCACGCACACACACACACACACACACATATATATACACACACACACGTGTGGCAGTCTCATACCCTTTCACTCCCTGGCACACATGACTGCACTTTTCCCCCTTTTCATCTTTCTCCCTTGTTCCTTTTCTCTCCGTCCTATCCCTGCATTCCCAAATCTTTTCCTTTTCTTGTTGTTTCGTTGTAACCCCCCTCTTCCACGTTTCCCCGTCGTTGCTATGACTGCAGACTTGGCTTGTTCCTCCATGCTTGAATTTCCCTCCATATCTTTCTCTTATCTGTGGAATCACTGTGGTCAAAGAGTAAAGAAAAAAAGAGAGAGAAAAAAACATGCTTGCCATAAAATAATGCCATGGATTAAAAATCATCATTTACTTCCACCCTGTGTTTGTTATTTTAGAATATAAGAGGAGTGTGCTGTTTTTGGGTGTGAGCAAGAAAAGACAATTTCACATGTCACTGTCAAACCAAAACCTCTCAGAAATGACTAGGGAGTGATCATGAAATTTTAGCTAATGATTAACTAACAAACAATAAATACTGCCATAATTGGGATTAACAGTTGGTCCCACACTGTTCACTGAATGTAATTAAAGTATAAACATAAGTAGCCAAGTGGATGAGAAGCTGTTTTGCTCCCAAGCTGTTGATAGACACAACTACTGCTCAAATACTACTCAAAGTTGACCTCTAATGGTATTATTAACAAACATCAAATAAACAAACAGTACCCACTAGTGCCCTCTAAAGGTGTTATAATTGGTATAAAATTTTGCTGACTATACCGTTACAAAACTATATTTTCTGCTTTCATTTACATCCATCTGTCATAAGGCAAAAAAGGATCGTTCACATTCAGTTGATGTAAACATATGATTATGAGAGCTAGCTGTGGAAAATAATTGCAGTCAAACGATTACGTTACAATAGCTGTGACCATTTGGATAGAGTGGTCCAGTGCGTACTTCTTGTCCTCCTTGTCTACCCAAATGGAGTGAAAAGGTGACGAAAAAAATTGCTGCATTCTGCTGCATTCAGGCCAGGGCGTAATTACTGTAATTACAAGCTAGCTTCTGACTGAGAAAAGCACGCTCAAGTGTCACTTGTCAGCTGTAATTATCAGTTACAAAACTCTCAGGCAGGAACCCGGATGTTAGCGAGAGTTATGACGTATAATGACTGGCTATCATCTCTGTGGACTAGCATGCTTCAGAACGGTGTTTTCAGACGACGCGCAGTTATGCACATCATACAAAAAGCAAGGAAGAAAAAAAACATTTTGAAGTGCAACTCTAACCTCAAAGCCAATGTACATTACGAACTCGACGTACCGGCGGAGGAGGAGGACTGGAGCACAAAAGTTAGAGCCATTTTGGTGTCAGTCAGTCAGCTTTTATTGAGAACAGTGACTAAGAAAGCAATAAGAACGCACTTCCAGACGGTTCTGGAAGAGGCCCAGTTAAATATACTCTCACTACCATTAACACACGTACACACGATTCTTGTGCGGACCTATCCAGCTGATCAGCAGTAGTGCACTTTGCAAACACATAAGCTAACAGATTGTTCAGCGACTAGCAGGGAACTTCATCAACAGGCAACGACATACTCATGCCTTCACCATCTCAAACACACTTCGAAGAGGTAGGGAGGAAAGTAGATGCCAGTGGTCCAGGACTAAAATAACACAATAACCCCTTCCCCTAGACACCTGCTGTGAGTTAGTGATTCAGCCAGTAGGCAGTGCAGAGTTACTATCATTACTCTCACCTATAGACTCCATTTGTCTAGGAGAAATGGTTAGGGATTGGACTTTTAGACCATGTGATCATTCTCATCATGACTCGACAAAACCCTCTCTAGGCCCGTGCATTGATGATGTCAGCAAACTCAGGCTTAAGGGAGGCTCCGCCCACTAAGAAGCCGTCAACATCCGCTTGGGCTGCAAGCTCCTTGCAGTTCGCCCCTGTCACAGAGCCTAAGAGTAGAGAAAAGAACAGAATGCGTTTAATTACACAGTGTTTCTGCTTTAAAGAAGTCTTTACACAAACGCTGAACCACTTGCCTTAACCACTTTAAAACACAAAACTGGCTTTACATGGAGAAACTTGAAAATGTACATCAAAATAAATTTCACTTGCACTGCGTAATGTAAAGCCCCTGCAGCTCCTTTGAAATTAGCTTGAAATCCAGTTGCAACAGTTGCAACCATCTTAACTTTGTGAAAAAAACTTACATGAAACAGCTAAATTAAAACACTGACAACATAAAAAATGAGGGTGGTCTCTTGAAATAAGGTTTTGTTTTTACTGGTAAAGTAAAGCAAAGTAAAGTAAAGTGGCCCCTCATAGTCACGCGTGAACACACCACAGCACACAGTGTGAAATTCTTTCTCTACATTTAATCCATTCGCCACTCAAGGGCACCTCAGTGGTGCTACTAGCAGTCCTGGGATTCGAACCCATGAACTTCTGATCACAGGGGCAACAAGTGAGATTGAGTAGATAGCTAGCAAGCCACCTAACATTAATATGACAGCTGTCTAAACAGATGAAGTGTTTGTTCTGCTTGATGTTAGCATGCTGTATTGTGTATTGTAACTTGGCCAGGCTATTCATTTTCCAGCCTCTATATAAACATGATCTAAACTTTCAAATGAAGGTTAAATAGAACATCACAGAGGATGCGCTATAGCATGAATCAAATTACATATGGAAAATACTAGCTACTATAAAAGTTTCATCATGTAAAGTCAGCATAAGGCATCAGTAATGTTAGCCCACACTGTTTCTGCATTATTCGCTGGTCCGTTTTACCTCATTCTTCGAATGGTCAGTGCAGCTAGAGTTTTAGAGACCTCAGGGCTGAGAATAGTCCGTTAACAAAAATTATACAGCCAACAGTGTCCTGCGTTCAGAAACTGACTATTGATTAAGGACTAGAGGATGCCTAACACTAACTGTGAACTACCATCAATAACCTGCTCATTGGTGGTCTTGTAGGGGTCCTGACCATTGGGTAAAGGGGGCTAACAGATGATGCAGAGAAACAGTCTGTAATTATGAACTACAAGGTACACCTAAGTGGTCAGTGGAGCTGTTAAAATAGAGAAAAAGTGTCTTGTAGTGTATCCGAATATGACAAAGACAGCAGACTCCATAAATGTCTACCTCCGTAGATGATGCGCACAGAGTCAGCCACGGCATCAGAGATATTTTCCCTCATCCACGCTCTCAGCTTCTCATGCACCTCTTGCGCCTGAAGCAGAAAGGGGTCACACAAACATTTAATATGCACTACAGTCAACCATATAACAAAAACAACCAATACAATACATACAATAAATATAATGCACCCCACACGATAGTTTAAACGGCCAAATGCACAGAATCAGCTATAAAGTTTGGTAGAGAAGATAAGATAAGATAAACTAAACCTTTATTAGTCCCACAGGTGGGAAATTTGCATTGCTACGGCAGAAAGTGGGCAGAAGAGCAGGAAAAACAATAGAATAAAAGCTATACAACACTATAATATAAAACGTACACTATACAAATCACACAAAAATATAAATATAGACGTGTGTGTGTATGTAAATATATATATATGTGTATATATGAACCTATATAAGTATGTGTATATGTACACAGTGGATATATATACACACAGGAATGCATCGGAGTGTCCTAAGCAGTATGGTAGCAGCAGGCATTGACAAAACAATAATGCACCAAGACAGACTGCACATTGCTCACAGTAATCTTTCATTCCAAAAATTGCACGTGTTGCACCAGAAAACCACAGAAAATTGAACATGTTGTACCAGTGTACCAGAAATATTATACACAAGAGAAACTTCCACTTATCAGTCCATGATGTTTGGATGTGTGTGTTTTTTGTGTGTGTGTGTGATCAACTGCAAGATGTTTGTTGTAAAGTCTGACAGCAGCTGGAAGGAAAGACCTGCAGAATCTCTCCTTCACACGCCGTGGGTGCAGCAGCCGGTCACTGAAAGAGCTGCTCAGTGCTGTCAAAGTCTCCTGCCTGGGGTGGGAGATGTTATCCAACTAGAGGCGAATGTTTTGGTCTATGCCCCTTAGCTTCAGTGAGGGGAAATGTTAATGCTATAGTGACATTCAATCTTTTGGACAACATTTTGGGGAAGACCCTTTCCTGTTTCAGCACAACAGTGCACCTGTGCACAAAGCGAGGTCCACCAAGAAATGGTTTGCTGATTTTGGTGTTGGAAAACTGGCCTGCTCAGAGCCCCGACCTCAACCCTGTCCAGCACCAGAAGACTGCTTTGAGAGTGGGTTCTGTTTTGGTGGGCTTTACCACCTGATACTGCACAAATCTATTCGATCTCAAAGCCGCTTTTATTGCCCGGTTAAAAAAAACAGTGTTCCCCTGTGATCACCGGTAGAGACAACAAAAAGCAAAGCAGGGCTACACTGAGAAACACGGCACTGGTGTGTCTGCAACGTAATCACGACAGCCAATTGGACGGGAAATGTCTTATTAATTTTCCTTTTATAACGCTTGTTCCAATATTAGCATTTTAGTTCCCCTAGCCAACATGCAAGAGAATCTGGTGGCACTGTCTCTGCGCAAGTTATGAACACTACTTGAATTCCCTCAAAACAGACTTTCCAGTGGGAATGCACCTCATTTGTGGGTTCATGCATGTATTGGGTGACATATTAATAGGTTTGCCTTTAAGAAAATACAAACTCCATAATGAACACAACAATGACAATGTATATAACAAATAACAAGAACATATAATATATTCCATTAACCCAGAATATATTATTATATTAATATATAATTATATATTCTGGGTTGGTGATGCCACAAGCTGGCAGAAAGCGAGAGCTAGAGCAACTTGACAAAGTTGCGGGTGAGCAAAGGTCTAGATCATCATTTTTGTTTATATTTAAATGTTGCAGACATGAATACATAAATACATTTAAAGTGCTACAACCAATAGCATTATAAGCCCAATCAACATAAAGAAAAACCACCATATCTCTTCCGAATTTAGTGTTTAAACCTGTGTTATTTAAAACGAATGCTTACACTACATATATGTAACACTTTCAAAAACTAATTTATTTGACATCAGATGTTCATTTTTCTTGACTTTAACGCAGAGGTATGATCAGAAACAGTTTATCTTTTATGTTGTGGCTTTGTCCAATTACTTAAATAAATGAACATGACTAAATATATAAATTAAACTGAACACCAATCACCCACAATATTAAAACCCCTGATAGGTGAAGTGAATAATACTGATTATCTCATTACAAAGGCATCTGTCACAGGGTGGGCTATATTAGGCAGCAAGTGAACAGACTTGAATTTGATGTGTTGGAAGCAGGCAAGCGTAAGGATCTGAGTGACTCTGACGGCTAGGCAGCTGGTTCAGAGCATCTCCAAAACGGCAGATTTTGTGGGGTGTTTCTGGTATGCAGTGGTTAGTGCCTACCAAAAGTGGTCCAAGGAAACACAGGTAACAGGGTCTTTCTCAAGCCTCGCTGCTGTACATGAGGAGCAAAGGCTAGTCTGTCTGGTCTGATCGCACAGAAGAGCTACTGTGGCACAAATTTCTGAAGAACTTAATGCTAATTATAATAGGTGTCAGAACACACAATGCATCACAGTTTGCTGTGTATGGGGCTTTGTAGCCACAGATCGGTCACAGAGCCCATGGTGACCCCTGTCTACCGCCAAAAGCACCTACACAGAGCACATGAGCATCAGAACTGGACCATGAAGCACTGGGAAAAAGATGGCTCAGTGTGATGAATCAAGTTTTCTTTTACATTACGTAGATGCTCAGATGCATGTGTGTGACTTACCAGGGGAAGGAATGGCACCAGGACGCACTATTGGAAGAATTCAAACTGGCAGAGGCAGTGTGATGCCCCATCTTGAAATCTGCAGCACTTAAAGGATCTGCAGCTAACATCCTGGCGCTAGATATCATGACACACCTTAAGAGGTCTTGTAGAGCCCATGTCTCAACAAGTCACAGCTGTTTTGGAAGCATGAGGGGGGGGTCTACACCTTCAAACCCTGGACCTGGAGTACATCTGCCCTACACTATTTTGGTGCTTTTCTTGCTCTAATGCAACCACTTCATTTCAGCAAGAGGCAGTTAATTAGTAGATTGGTTGGATTTGGTGTGTTGGGAGGAGAGAAAACACCTCAACATTCAGGCCAGGGGGCGTCCAGGGCTAAAGCTGGAAACTCTGCACTAAAGTTGTTTTTCCACTGCATAGTACAGGCTTGACTCAACTCTCCTAGACTTTATTTTTTGTCCATTAGGCAAATGTAGTACAAAATACCCGCTACCCTCTACTATTATTCATACCTACCATGCTGACTGCTGATTGGTCAAAGAGAGTAGTACACGTGACATGGCATATCCTGGATATCATGCACGAATCTGTCATTTTCTTCTATAGCGACCACAAATTTCCTGTCCACTAATCGATTCTCGATTCATTAAACTATTACCATCCCTTTAGTAATCGGCATTGTTACTGTGTTTGTCGCATAGATGGTAACGTCACAGTTTCTAGCATCACCAGTTACGCCAAGATGGTATTAACTTCAATGGAAAACAAACAAATATTAGGTACCAAAAAGCACGTATATCTGTTAATATGCCGTGGAAAAGTTACCGTGGTCAACAATCCTGCTCCTGGAGAGCTACCTTCCTGTAGACTTTAGCCCAAACCCTAACTGACCTTACCTGCTCCATCTAATTACTCCCTTCAGAAGTTCTGAATTAGTACAGTGATGTGTGTTAGGAGTGAAAATGAAACCTGCAAGGGGGTAGAACTCCATGAGGAGCAATGGTGACCAGAGCTCTGGTAAAAACAGACAAAAACATCTCAATATAAACATCACAGGAGGTAGTACTGATCACACATTAAACATCTGGCAGATGCCCTTATCCAGGGCGACTTACAATCATTAGTTACAGGGACAGTCCCTCTGGAGCAACTGAGGGTTAAGTGTCTTGCTCAAAGACACACTGGTAGAAAGTGGGGGTTTGAAACTGAAACTTTGTGGTCATCGGGTTCATAGGCTAGTGTTTTACCCACTAGGCTACTACCACGCTGCTAAACAGACTATCTTCCTAATCTAAATAATACTGAATGAGGTCTTGACCATGAATCTTTGCAGATTACTATGTGGCAAGTACATGCTTGTGAAGAATTTCAACACCACGTCCACTGAAGTTCCCTACCAAGCAAAATCCATGCAACAAAGCACCCTGTGCAGACTTGCCTTTAAAAAAACGTTACAAACGTGTTCTGACTACCATCTTTCCACTTGCAACTTACTGAGGACATACTGATGTCAAGCTTTGGTAAGTGACAGATTTTCAGCTTGGAAGTATAAAAGTAAATTCGCTATTTTAGGTCACCTGTCTTATTTTGCCACCATCAAACTTAAGACATGGATTCGTTAATGTCATCCGTTTAAGGACAATGAATCACAGCTTCGAAATCTGGGAATGGTGATCATCAGTGAGTATGAGTTTCTAATCCAGTTTCTGAAGCACAGTTCAATCCAAAAGCAATCTGATGTAAAACAGCCTTTCACATCTCAGAAAGTAAATGCCTACCTGCTCTGGTGAGGCGGTTTTGCCAGTGCCAATAGCCCAGACAGGTTCGTATGCCAACACTACTTTACCCCAGTCAGTCACATTGTCTGCAAAGGATCCCAGAAGAAAAAAAAAACATACATCATAAAATGCCTCCATATAAACAGAAATAAAACCTATCAGCACCCCTTTACCATTACACACCATACTGTAATCTGAGTAAACTGCTTGGGCTAACCATTTTAGCTAAAAAAGGTAAGATAATTAAATAATAGTTTTATTAATTATACTATTTCTGATATTTTCACTGGAAATTGATTTAACCTGTAAAAATAATTGAATAAATAATAAAAAAAACCCAAATAGAATAAAATCTAACCAGAATGTTTTTTGTTACTGATATCTGGATTAGAAGAATACAGTTAGAAGAACACAAGTTTGATTCCTGACTTCTTGACATGCTTTAGCCATTGTAGGAATTAGTTCAATTCCATCAGGAGCACCTGAACTCATTTAATGAAGGACTGATTAGCTGAAGCAGGTTTTGGATGGTAACTAAATACTGGGCTGAAATTAGCTGTACTTATTTAGAAATTACTTATCCAACACACTCACACAAAATGCATTCATTGTTTTTGTATGTACCTTGCAGGGTACAAATACTACCACTGTGATACTATCCACAATCTTCAGTACATTTAGTAAGAAAGCATGCCTGCACCTGACTGACTCACAACCTGACTTGTGACTTTTGATTTGATTTTTTTAAAAACTCATTTATGGTACACAATTGAACCATAAGATCACAGTTGTACCTTTGGGAGAACATGTACATTGCTCATACCTTGGGGGACTAAAATTTACCTGAACGGTGCCTTTTTAACTGACAGTGTCTTTTTATTTCCTGGTACATCACTCTATAGGGCAGCTAGTGGCCTAGTGGTTAGGGCGTTGCTCCTGCAATCAGAAGGTTGGGGGTTCGAAACCCAATCCTGCCAGTGGCACCTCTAAGGTACCCTTGAGCAAGGTACCGTTCCCACACACTGCTCCCCAGGCGCCCCTTGCTGGTGGTAGCCCCCTGCTTATCTTGGTGAACGGGTTAAATGCAGAGAAAGAATTTCACGTTGTTCACACTGTGGTGTGTTCCTGCGTGACTATATGGGCCACCTTACTTTATTCGTGATTCCCCAAAACTGCTTGCAGAAAACCAACATATCATACTTATACATATCACTATATGTCACTATGTTTGATGTTTTGGCATCAGACAAACAACCCTTCTTTGATGAAGAAAAGCCACCTGTAATCCAAATGACTTGTATACCAATGCTCTTTAGTTACAACACATCCGTTTATAGCTACAGTATGCCTGAACTCATTTCCTCAGTTTTAAATGAGAGTAGTTGCACCTCTTTTTGAGACAATGGTTAAATTGTACAGTCCTGTACACTCCTCTTCTTGTACATTACCTGCAATGACTTTGGTCTGGGCAAACACCACCTCCTCTGTGGTCCCTGCCTCCCTCTCCTCTAGCTTTTCACCAATACAAGCAATCACTCCCAAGTCACACTCCAGAGCATGGGCCACCTTCTGACCAATCAGCTGCAAGATAACACATATTGCACAAAATCAGGAGGACAAAAGTTAACACAGCAATGAACTGACTGCTGTGGTTACTGTACGGTAGGGCAATTTGGCATTGTGATTAAAAAAAGAACCCAAAACACCTTCAAGTGTGTGAGTGTGTGTAAGTGACCATTTGTCATACATGACAAACAGCACACAGTGTGAACAAACATTAAATATCATGATACATACTGAAAATATTTTCCAGGACAAAAGTGAAATAAAATAAATGGACATAGTTAATATAGAATTGAAACAATTGCTGTGGTTACGGTAGGGTAGGGCAATTTGGCCTTGTGATTAAAAAAAGGTCCCAAAACACCCTATGTTGGCTACTTTCAAAAATTAAATATCATAATACATACCACATCATGGAAGTATTTTCAAGTAAGTGAAATTAAATACATGTACATGAATGAACAACCCGTTTTACCTCATCACTTTCGCCAAAGACGTGCCTCCTCTCTGAATGGCCTAGAATCACCCAATCAACTCCACAGTCCTTGATCATTGCTGGGCTAGACCATCAGGGTGGAGTGAAGATTGGTTATATTACAGTAACATTATCAGTAACCAACACGATACTGACATTACGAGGCTGTTTACATCTCGCATTAACATGTTTCATGTCCAGATCATATGTGGACATACTTTGGCCAGAATACATTTATACACTATATGGACAAAAGTATTGGAACACACCTCTTAATTACTGAATTCAGGTGGGCCCCTTACTTCCAGTGAAGGGCAATCTTAATGCTTCAGAATACCAAGACATTTTGGACAACGCCATGCTTCCAACT